>JBAMJV010003689.1:0-118509 GCA_037951105.1 Echinarachnius parma
TCTAGGAATAGCACAATATTGATAAAACCAATTATACTAGAGTAATTTAGGGCAAGGCATCCGTTAACGGTGCTCATTTGCATGTGTCGTATAGGCAACGCCCTAAAAGCCAAGCTGGCTGCCCCTAATTTGCATATTTATGAATATTATTGGTTTGAAGTGGTTACAGCCTCTAATGAGCAATCATTCCGGATTATTATTTTTCATTCATGTTCTAAATATGTAGTGAAGCTATTTCAGATTAGTTGACACCTTGGAAACCTCTATCAATGCATATAATTTGCATAATTGGGTTATTTATCTAATTTGCATATTCCCCAAAATTGAGTATATTGGGAGCCCGGAAAGTAAAAGTTATAAGTTATACCACTTTTCCAAGGATTTGGGGGGGGGGGGGGGGGGGGGGGGGGGGGGGGGGGGGGGGGGGGGGGGGGGCAACAAGTGCATTTTTATACTTATTTTCCATATAGCACCATGGCAACCTTCTTAAATCCAAGATGGCTGCTCCCCACATTTCACATGTAAGGATACACAACTTCATTCTTTTGGTTATATTAGAACAATATTATAATTTTTGGACTCTCAATTATTCGAATTAGCAATCGGAATACTTCAATTGCAATGTGCTAACAGTGAACAAATTATGCTCTAAAAAAACCCCGTTAAAGTGGCAAATAGCATTATCTCCTTTAAAATGCCATCTTGGATTTATGTGGGTTTGCCAAGGTGATACGTCGAATTAAGTATCATAAATGGATTTCCTGCCCCAAAAATGATACTTGGAAAAGTGGTATTTCACGTCATTTTTACTTTCCGGGTTCCCAATATACTCAATTTGGGGGGAATATGCAAATTAGGTAAATAATACAATTATGCTAATTATATGCATTGCAAGACCAAGCTGAAGTATCTTTGATATACATTTAGAACATGATTAAAGAAAAAAAACACTATAATTATTGCTTATTAGAGGATGTAGCCAATGAAAACCAATAATATTCATAAATATGCAAATTAGGAAGCAGCCATCTTGGATTTCAGGGTTTTCTCCATATGGCACTCGCAAACGAGCACCGGAAACGGATTCCTTGCCCCAAAATACCATAGAATATTTGTTTTAATTACAAGCGTACTATTCCTTGATAGAAAATGACCCCTGACCTTATTTCATAATTATGCAAATTTGCTAATTATCTTTATAATGCAAATTAAACCACTTTCCGCAGCTTCGATTTCTTAGGATTTTTTTTGGTTGTTACGGGGAGTTTCTTGAACAGAATTCCGAAAAAAAAATCCCGTGTTGCAATTTTGCCGAGGTTACCCCCTAATATTTGCTAGATTGACTGGACTACAACCACGTTACTGTAATATTAGTTGGTACATTTATTCGTTCCACACTGGTTAGCAGCGGTGTTCGCCCTTTCACGCCTTCGTTTTCTTCAGTTTCTGTAAGTCATCTTCTTCATACAGTTATCTTCATTTGAACATTTATAGTAGAACATTATTTTGCAGGGGCGTCGATCCGTTTTTGCGATTGGGGGGGGGGGGGGGCGAAATTTGAAAAATTTTCCAGAGTGACCACTGAGAGAGCTAAAAGCCCCACATTGGCATGCCCGGAAGTTTTATTATGCGCTCATTGAAAGTGTCTTGATGGCTCGAAGACCTGACTTTGTGGGGCACCCACATTTGGGGACAATAATGGGGGTCCAGGGGGCGGAGCCCCCGGAAGCTTTTAGATTTCAGACATTTGCAACTCCTATCATGGGTGTTAAAATTGTATGAAAATAGTGAACCTACTCGTAACGTATTTTTAAAGGGCATAGCGAGGACAAGATTGAGCCTTGCATGAGATTAGAGCCATCGATATAGTCTAGGGCATTGGGCTCCCATTAAAATAAACAAGGGCGTCAACAACTTCTCAAAAGTGGAGGGGAGGCATTGCGAGGAAGCGAAGCGACCGAGCGGGTGAGGGTGTGAGGGGGGGGGGGGGGGTCCCCCTCCACAGTAGGGAGCTTTTGTATTTTTGGGCGTGAAATTGTGCGATTTGGTGCACACCTGAGACAGAAATTTCACGTAATATGAAGTAAATAAGTATGGAACCAAACATACATAATGACAAAGGGAGGGGGACAATCTCCTCCACTTTCAAATGTGGGGGGACATGATATTCCAATTTGATTTGCGTTCAGCGCATATGGACCGAATTGACTGAAAGATATATTTCAGATTAGTTTATTTTCTGTGACGGTGTGCTATCTATAGATGAGGGTTTAATAAACTTCGCTTGAGGTGTGCGTTTGAGAAATTACACTGCCCAACACATTTCAAAAGGTGAGTTCCCGCAACCAAAATGAAACTTGCAATGTGAGAAACTGTATGCTCGCGAAGCGCGCGGCAAAAAAGAGATTTACAGTCCTTTTCAAACTAAAAAAATTAATTATTGATAAATGTGTCTTTCCCCTCTTTGGCATTATATCACTCGATTTTTTTCTTCCTCATTTTCGGAATTATTGGGGGGGGGGGCAAAATGATATGTTCGCCCCCGCAATATTTTCATTGGGGGGGGGGGGGGGGGGGGCGACCGCCCACCTGCTCCCCAGGATCGACGCCCCTGTTATTTTGGAATTGTTTTGCACTGTTATGGGACTTTGACTTTCGTTATACACCTTTACAGTTTGCAATTTCCAAATTATTTGTGAGAACTTTATGTTGAACTTTGTCTGGTAGTGCCTCACTTTCGAGAGCTCCTTTCACCATTTTGGAACTCTTTGTTTTCTTCAGTTAGCTTATTTTCTTCGCCTATGACCTATGACCTGGTTCAACGCATGGCTGAACTTCAACGTTCCACACCTTACAGTCGTCACTGCATCACCAGCCCTTGCCGAGAGTTTACAGCGTCGACAGTTCCTCCCAGACCACAGAGGCTGACCTCGAACCGCAGCCCTGCGACCTCCACACTCTAGCTGCGAAAGTCTGCGACCTCCAACACACTAACCGCGACATCAGCATGCTGCAGTCCCTCATCGAGCGTGATATCCAGCCAGACGCGACCGAGATTCGTCTCTTCAGTCCGTCAATGCGCCGTTACCTATGGCAGCTCTCTCGATTCGAGCTTCGCGATGGACTCCTTTACCGACGCAAGAAAGCCGTTGACCGCACGAGTGACGTTCTCCAACTTGTCATCCCTTCAACCATGGTTGACGAGGTCCTCCACACCTTCCACACTTCAAGCCACGACTGCATGATCGACTCTATCGCAGACCTCTACTACTGGCCCTTCATGCACCGCGATTTCACCAACTTTCTCGGTAGCTGCAACACATGTCGCGATCACAAGAGTGCTGATCTTCACGCCGGAGAATCGCCTCTTCCACATGCGGTGGAAACTGTTGTTTGTGCCGTTACTGATTTCGCTAGGGACCTGCTTCTGTCTACAGGCCCACAATCTCGGACCACCCACACGGGCAACAAGCGACATCGCAAGAAACCGGTTGCACGCCTTCCCGCGACATCACGCCGTCCCTCACGTTCTTCGACGTCTGACCGTCGTCCGCATCCCCACCTGACTGACCTTCGTTCGCGCTCGCAGCCCACTGATCCTCCACGTTCGCAGCAGGCTCACGACAGTCCTCGCTCTCCTCCACTGCCGGATCATCGACCCCGCACGCCACCATCGGGACATCACCCGGGTTCGCCATCACCGAGTCATCGTCCTCGCACACATCGGCTAGACGACCATCCCCGCTCGCCGCCATTTCCAGGTCACCGTCCGCATTCGCTACCAGGACGACGTACGCGTTCACCACATGCATCAGGGCAACATCCACGCTGGCAACCGGCTGACCGCCTCCTGCACTCACCAACTTCACATCGTTGTCCGCGCTCGCCGCCGACAGAACAGTACGCGTATTCACCCCCGAGGCTTTGTCGCATGCAGTCTCCAACGGACCGGTACACGTCACCTCCACGCCCACACGACCAGTCGCCACCTCCTCCATTCTCCCCTGCCAGAGACGATTTTTCTGCCGAAGACCAGCTGTATGTGTCCTCGCTGATGGAGAGCTACCGGTTTGCTTTTGGACAGAATAATGACTGAATTTACTTTTTGAATATTTACTCTTTGAACTCGAATCTTGAATTTTTCTTTGATTTATCTTGAAATTCTCGTTTTGTAAATGTTTGTATCGGACTTGGTTACTCCAATGTTTTATTGTGTTTTGCTAAAAAAAAATAAAGAGTTATGTTAATGTTTCCATTTTGTTTTATTTTTGCCTTATTCAAAATGTATAATTGAAAGCGAAAAAGCATTTCTCGTTTACCTCTATAAAATTTAACACCAATATTTTGCTTATTTTGATACCTCCTAGATATTGAAAGTTTTTGTTTTATTTTGGAACAAATAGGTTTTCACACCTTGACATTTTGGATAGTTTAACCAAATTTAAAATGTACCGTTTTTTTTCTTCAAAATGTGATTTATTTTTTTTACTTCATAAAGATATTTAGACCCAAAATTTACAAATTGAAATATTTGTTCTAGTTTTGTTTTCACTCTGCTATACAATGTATATCTCCTCGTTTATTCCCCCCTTTAAAATTGCAGTTCCGTTTCGGATTGTTCTAACGGTGAAAAACTTGGTTATGTGCATATATGATTTTTAAAAGAATATATAAAACTGGTAATTGCATATATTATATTACATGTGATTGATTTATTGATTTTGTTTTTTCCTCTACCTCAACCTGTATATATATATTGTAATGTAAAATGAGGACATTTTATTTGTAAGAGGAAGAGTAGTTGTAGGGATTTATTTTGTACATTTTCACCCCTTTTATTATTTGGCACTAGCTATGCCACGTGTTCATGTCCATTGGTATTTAGTTCAGGTAATTCTATTATACTCATCCCCTTTGTCACCTCACTCCATTCTTCTGTTCAGTTATTTAAATCGGCTCATTCAGGTCTATCGTGGATGTAGTGTGGCAAGATCGGTAGAGCGCGCGTTTTCTGATCTCGAGATCCCGAGTTCGAACCCTGCCCACTCCGTTTGTCCTTCAGCAAGACAATTAATTCACATTGCTGCTCTCTACCCAGTATAAATGGGTACTTGGTCGGGTGTTAATTAGCCTTCAGCGCCCGTTGGGCAGCTTGGGCTAGTATGCTCCCCTGGGAGTTGAGATGGTGCACAAGATAATTGTGCGGGTGTGAACTGTACCTGATGACCAAGTGTAATAATGCGCCTCTGAATAGGCAACTAGATAGATGGCGCTCTATAAAAGCTATATATTATTATTATTATTATTATTTTCTATTCTAGTGTTTACTTCTGGCATCCTGACCAACTGACTCTGTCTGGCTATTTCTTATCTTATCCTCTCCCCCTTCTCTCTCTCTTTCTGCCTATCTCTTACTCCCACTTTGTCTGGATGATGCATACCTTTTCTATTGTGTTTGATCATCTTTCCTCATCATCATCTTCTCATGATCACATTCCTTTGTCATCTCATCTGTCATTGGTTATTTTGTAGAATAAGGTTAGTTCATTTTAGTTGTAGGTGTGTTCTCTTTTGGTTCATTTGCATATCATATTCTTTGTTATCCAGTGTATTTATTTATCAGTTTTGCCTTGATTAAATGAGTGCACTACCAGACTTAATCGTGTCAACCCGTCTCTTCTTTATGCGTTCTACTTGTGTTCTCTATGATTCCTGTACGTTTGATTTGCTGCTGAGTTTGACTGTATTATTTAACCCGTTAGCCTGTACTACCCAAACCACGTTACTTTAATATTAGTTGGTACATTTATCCGTTCCACATATGCTATATAATTCATTTGATTCATTTAGATGAGAAACATGTGCATATATCATGTATACCATAGGTTTGTTATGATAGGCGAATTTGAATGAAAACTTTGTTATTTTGAACGACCCAATGTAAAATTGAATGATCCGGACGTCCGATTTGCCATTTTGACGAAATTGAATGCAAACTGGTAATTTGAAAGCGGTTGTTAAATTGAATGATACAAGTGCTAAATCGATTGACCAAATAAGTAAATCAAATTAAAAAGGTGTTATTTTGAATGACATTTACACGCCGACAGCTGTAATTCGCGAATTTGAATGAACCTTGTATCAAAACGAATGAAAAGCTTACGAAATTGACCGAGAAATTCTATATTTGTGTCATTGTTGACAGATAAAATTAAGGAACGCACTCGTCAAGGTCAAAATTACGCGCGCACGCATATTGGCAAAATATGGTACAAATGTTCTTTTTTCATTCGGCCATAACCTTTTTTAAAGTCCACAAACACCCAATTAATCGGAAAGATTATGAGTTGTAGATACGAAGTCATACCTCATTTCTGGCAAGTTAATGTTATAAAGTTATCATATTGACGGTTAAAGTTGAAATCGCGCACGAGTGTGAACATTGGCTAAATCTGGTAAAACGTGCCTTTCTCTTATCGGTCATAACCTCTTTGATACACATGGATATATCCAAATATTTGTATTCAAATTCTGAAAATGTATGATGTGCACATAGTATATAGGCCAATCAGATTGGTTAAAGTCTTCATATGAAGATCTCGCAACCAAAAGGCGCTCAATCCACTTTCCACCAAATTGCATGTTTTGGACTATTTGAATAGACCTCTCTCATGTGTATCTAAATCACTAAATTTTTCCTCAAAATTGTTTCAGGAAATATGAAAAATATTTATATGAAATTTACCGTTTCAACCAAAAGGCGCTAAATCCATTTCAGATTTCAACCAAAAGGCGCTAAATCATTTATATTCCTTACTCTGATTGGGCAAAACCTGCCAGTATGTGGATATTCGACCAATCAGAAAAGCAGGACACACATGATACGATGTGTGTTATTATTGTGACAGTGGTATATTAGTAAACATTGAAGATTATGTGTGTATGTGGTGTGGTTTGCCTGTGTGTGTGTGTGTGTATGTATGTACGTGAGTGTGTATGTGTGTGTGTGTGTGTGTGGGTGTGTATGTATGTATGTGTTAAAGTGATACCTGTAAAGTGTCAGATATTGCACAAAATGACATTTGAGACTTCATTGTAAAATACAATTGAAAGATTTGTGAAACTTTGAATGAAAACGAACACTGTTTACCTAGTGAAAAAAAGAATATTGAGCTCATATTTTATCAGCGAATCCATCTACAAAGATTGAAGCTGTACAGAGGCGAGCAGCAAGATTCGTTCTTCAACAATACCGCCATTTTGAGAGTGTGTCTGCTATGGAGTACACTGGAAAGACGCAGACACATCTCCTGCCTTAGCCTCCTCTACACAATTCAGAATGGCATGGTAGCAATTACACCTGACCAACTCCTCACACCAATGGCCCCAAGCATCACCAGACAATACCACCCAAATAAGCTCAAGCATATACATACTCGAACTCAGCTTTACCAGAACTCCTACTTCCCACAAACTGTAACAGCATGGAATGCGCTCCCCAATAATATCTTGGCTTCTACATCACTAGGAGCCTTTGCGGGAGGAGTTGCCTCAATCGGCAATTAATGGGACACCTCACCGGTTCCCCTCGACTCTACGTCCTGACTGATGGACCCTGTCGAGTACCCAAGTAGAAGTAGAAGAAGTACATTTGTCGCAGTAATAATTAGCCGTTTGAGATATTCGCACTCGTGTATGTTTACAGACGTAGTACATAATTCATGGAATTTGCGCTCGCTCTGCTCAAAGTTCAATCTCAGGAATGTTCCCACGCTTGATGCATGCGGACGTGTTCAGCTAGGACAAGTTGATCAACGCTTTTCAAATAATGATTTTCAATGATAATTATCTTCATACCAAGGACATTTGAAAAAATATAGCCCTATTTTATTCTTCTCTTACCATAAGCTAAACAACTCGGCAGAAGAGAAACAAGGAAGCTCCAATTATTTTTCGTGGAGTTAGACACTTTACAGGCATCACTTTCAGCTCTATTGCGGTTACCCATTTATTAACTAGATCCTTATCCAACGTCCCTAAAGTAGACATGCTAGTACCCGCATAAATGTAAGGTGGTCGTCTTGTTTTAATCATCTCGCGACTATGTAGCCGCCATTAGTTAAGAGGGTAAGGGGGCGTTAGCCCCCAAACCGATTTAACGTCCGTACGCCCCCTGTCGGCCGCACGTTTTCAAGACAAAGACAAACAAAAAACAACAACAAAAGTATCGACCATTACTACGTCACGCCTACGTTTACCAACAACTATCGATACCCCCGCCCTCCTAACTAAACTCACGACGTGCGCCACTACCCATATCGCCGTCCCTATTATCTCATTTCTGTTTATGCAATTAATATAGCCCTTGCTCGGAACCGAGATATCTCGGTTCTCGTATATATCGGGGACCGAGAATTTTGGGTTCCGTAGTGAACGGGTTAACTGCAACTTTGCATCTTTTCCTAAATATACAATATTGCACCTTTCAGGCGCTAACTATAAAGGATTAAATCTGAACCTTTACAAAAAGGTGACATTTTGCAATTATATAGGTGCGCCAAGTATGGCAACGGTATGCACCTAAACAGGGTGCCCCCCCCAAAAAAAAAAAAAAAAAAAAAAAAGGAACGGAGCACTTCCAAAAATATAGTAACAACATGGACATATCCATTGAATAGGTTGTCTTTTTCCAATGAACAACGATACAAAGAAAAGAAATTTTGAATTTTGTTTTATGGCGCTTTAAATGAGACCATGTCAGGTTCCTTGTTTTGTCAATTTTTACCATGTCAGTGCCTGATAAATGAGACTTCCTGCCCGACATACCATTGAACACGCGAGTATTCCGCCCTCTATTGTTAGTGGGCATTTAGCTGTGTGCCGAGCGGTGCCAAGATAATGGGCATAATTTGTAAATAGAATGACAGGCAGTAGGCCTAAGTCTCATTTATCAGACACTGACTTGGTAAAAATTGACAAAAATAGGAACCTGACATGGTCTCACTCAAAGTGCCCTAAAACAAAAAATACACGTCAAACATTATCATTAAAAAAAGACCCTATCCGATGGACATGTTAATTTTGGGAAGTGCCCCGTTCCGTTTTTTAGGCCACCCTGTATAGGTAAAAGATTGACCCATTTTTTCTTAGTGTATTATGTTGGACTACCATTCAAGCATCATTGAAATACAATTTTAAGTGTAAAAGTGTTAATTTACTTTATAAAATATGTTTTAGATAATCTGTACACAATCTTACCTTGATTGGTGATTTTGCAGCTGATGAAGTTCTGGCATCTGTCAGTCTAGTTGTTTGACCTTCGGATGCTGAGCCATTGGCCTCCTGTCTGTCAACCTAGCATACACATCAAAATACATTAGACTCAATTATCATTCAAATTAAGTTTTCATCACAATATGGACAGTTGAAGAGCAGCTTACAGTACGAACTGTCAAATATATTTGTTATTGGAGAGGTGGGGGTCCTAAAATGGACCAACTCTCTATTTTGACCAGCATCTTTGCACGATCATCAGAAGAATGAGCAGTGCAATAAATCAATGTCGGCTATTATAAAGGAAAACATATTCAAAGTGATGTACCAACAGAGAGTGTCCGACTTTTGAAAGCCAAATTTAATAAAAATATAATTTTACAGCTTACCAAAAAAAAATGAGACTTAAAACCTCCTTTTCATGGAGTTAAATTGGTTAAAAACCTCACAATAATATTGGTGACGTCACGTTATTTTATTCCAATTCATGATTCTTCACCCGTCTATAAATTCGTTCACGTTAGGTAGCGCGGTGCTTATAGATCTCTGCAGCGCCCGTACTCGGGGGTCCGTGGCCGGGTCGAGAAGCGGGCTGCTACGGTTGGTGGATTATTATTTTACGTTACAATTAAAGGGACTTAGTAACATTGTCCAAATCCTCAAAATAAAATTTTAATTCTAGCGGTTCTCTTATACCTTGTTGTATTCGTATTAACAATAAAATCATGGGACAGGTTTTGTTTTTTCAAATTTCCCTTTCGTTACAAAGATATGTATGATTGAAGTATTCAGATAAGACAAACTCCGGGCGAGTTTTTCTTCCGTGTACAAAGTGAGTGAAGTGAGTTACTGAATATCACTTTGCATTTTCGCTCATTACTTGGCCATACAATGTCCATTTGACTTGAAATTTTCACACAATACCCTGTAGACATATGAGATAACAACAATATACATTGCACCATTTCATCAACCATTCATCACTTTTTGCACATGTCAACAAAGTTACTAGATCCCTTTAAGCAGTTGAAAAGTCAGGTACTATACATATCACTTAGGGCGAAGCAATTTGCTATATAAGTTATGCATGTCTAATGCTCTGGTTTGCCATGGAGTCACGGCGGGGAGTTTACGATAAGCTTTCCGTTACTTATCCTGCTGAGTGTAATGGCTGGACAAGCTATACATAGGCCGAAATCTTAATTGTTTTCAGGTTTGTCACGCATAAATCAAAATAACACATTTCAGACCTGTGAAATTTAAATTTCTAAAACACGACTTCTACTTATTTCTGTCCTTGAAAAATAGCAGTTTTTAAACTCCGTCTTGTGTATTTCCCTCGAGTCCGCATATTGCGGCGAAATAAAAACCCCGCGTTTGTTGTTACGTTTTGATGGACTTGTCGCTATAATTTAATTAATATAATACCGTGTTGAATACCATTTTCCTGATGCAAACAAAATACAACACATCTGTGGCGGGAGTCCCTATGTGAGAATATCATCGACATAAGTAGGCGTCGTATTGTATTATTTTGTTTGTCGTGTCTGTACATGTTTGTTTGTATGATTTAGTTAATATCCTAAAATATTGTCGAGTATGTATATTGTGTCAATGCCAAGCTACCCATTAGTGGCGGAAGTCCCAATGTGAGAGCAGGCACCATCAATAGTAGGAGTGAGTTGTATTTATTTTAAAAATTTTTATTATGGTTATCTCAGTTTGAAAGTGAAGAGGAAAAAAGAAGACAATTACTATACTATGTATTATGTCTTTGCACTAGCATGTACATCATAAGCCCACGAAATGTTTGCAGTAATTTGTTTAAGAATTAGTATATTAATATGAAGAAGAAAAAAAAAAGCATATCGCGATATTTCATCAGTACCTTTATAATAGTGTTAATTTATGAATATACTTGTTTTGTTTTGTTTCGCTTTATTATCATAATATTATAATTAAGTGTAGTAATATAACCGTGTTGACCAATTCCATATGTGTGGCGGGAGTCAGTGGCGTAGTTACGGAGGGGGGGGGGGGGGACGCGGGCAAGTGCCGCCCCCCCCCCCCCCCAACCTAATCGTTTGGCCCCAAAAAACATGACGTCCCGACATTATCCAAATGTGTCTATATCATTCATTATTATCATGTTTTATTAAATGTGTGATGATAATGATGTTATCAACGATAATAAAGAACAACATAACTGCCGTTCCCTAGTATTAGCAATAGCGCACCTATATCAGTTTGAAGAATCCTTCCAATAAAGCGCCTTATACACATGTTCAGTCCCGTGCGCGATAATCGACGTTCACCGCTTCAGAAGACACATAGCGCGTATATAGACCTAACACACTTCATAGCGCATGGTAAATCGTCCATCATAACAAGGGCGTTTTTAGGATCTTGAATCTGCCTCCCACTTTTATAGATTATTTTGACCATTTGACGCCTTTATGCAGGCTATGAAGGCGCATAGCTGCACTACGTAGTCCTAAATGTCTAGGTAAAGACAAACTTCCTTTACTAATTTCTTCACTCCAAATGCACCCGTTCCATTAATTAATGATGCATATCTAGTCTTGCAAGAATCCAAAGACAGCTAGATGAAAATCAGCCATGGGAACAGGCAGGCTTTCGAGCAGGATTCAGAACATCAGACCATCTACACACTTTAAGTCAGATCATTGAAAATGCGAAGGAATATCGTTTGGACATTTGTCTTGGATTCGTAGATTACGAGAAAGCCTTCGATAGTTTAGACCACCAGTCACTATTAGATGCTCTACAGAAACAGATAGACGATGAGAAATACATCCGCCTCATCAAAGCTATTTACAAAGACCCTAGCGCCAGAATTCATCTGGAGAATACGACTACCAATAGTTTTAAAATCCTAAAAGGTGTCAGACAGGGTGATCCAATCTCTCCGAAACTCTTTACAGCAGGCATGGAAGACGTCCTTAGAAACCTGGATTGGCAATCGAGAGGAATTAAAATAAATGGGGAATATTTGAATCATTTAAGGTTTGCAGATGACATTCTGCTTGTTAGTCATGATCCTCTGGAACTACAGACGATGATCCAGGAGTTGAGCGTAGAGAGTAAAAAGGCAGGACTCAAAATGAACACTGAAAAGACTAAAGTAATGATGAGCAACCAGCTACAAGACCATACAATTGCAGTTCATGGCATGACAATTGAGAAGGTGGATAGTTACATATACCTCGGTAAAAACATCACTCTTAAAAATGAAACAGCAGGAGAAGTGCGACGAAGAATACAGCTAGCTTGGGTGAAATTTGGGAAACTCAGCATTATACTCCGAGATGAGAATCTTCCAATCTCCCTCCAAAGACAAATTTTCAATCAATGCATAATTCCGGTACTATCCTACGGGGCAGAGACTTGAGCAACAACTAAGAAATTGGAAAAGAAGCTTAGATTCACAGAAAGAGCAATGGAGAGGATTATGGTAGGAGTTACAAGAAGAGACAAGGTCAGAAATGAGGACTTAAGAAAGAAAACAAATGCCAGGGATATCATACAGGAAATAAAAACAAAGAAATGGAGATGGGCAGGCCACCTTGCAAGACGTAAAGATAATAGATGGACACATAATATAACTAACTGGACACCAATAACACAAACCAGACGAAGAGGCAGACAGAGTAGACGTTGGATGGATGACATCAAGAATTTGGGGGTGTTACATGGATGCGACTAGCACAAGATAGAAGAAGATGGAATGGTGATGAAGAGGCCTTCCTTCTGCAGTGGAGAGACATAGGCTAGATATATAGATAGATCTAGTCATATTGTTGATTATCATGATCATGAGTCGACATCTGCATTAGTTGAGCATACGCCTACTGAAACTAACTCAAGGGACCCGTGTCATGGGTCTAGTCACGCGGTACTTGAAAATTGGGCGTCAACAGGCAGGGGACGGAGAGGGGGGGGGGGGGGGGGGGGACATGCCCGCCCCCATACATTTAACAGTGGAGGTGATTGTTCCTCCCACTTAGATTATGTATGTTTGATTCTATAGCTTGAACTACGAATCATATATTTTGGTCTCGGGTATGCGCCAAATCGCACAATTTAAAGCCCCAAATTTCCAAAAGCTCCCTACAATGGGAGGGGAACACCCCCTCCAATGGCGTCGATCCTTGGGGGCAGGGGTGCTGTTGCCCCCCCCCCCCCCCCCCATTAACATATTCGGCCCGAGCATATCATTTCGCCCCCCCCCTCCCCCCTCCCAAATAATTCCGAACATGAGGAAGACAAAAATTGAGTGATATTATGCCAATGAGGGGAAAGACACATTTATCAATAATCAATCTTCAAAATAGCTGTTTTTTAAGTGAAAAGGACTGTAAATCTCGTTTTTTTTTTCTGTTTCTCATATTGCAAGTTTAATTTTGGTTTGCTTGAACTGACCTTTCGAATTGTGTTTGGCAGGGTAATTTCTCAAACGCACACCTCAAACGAAGTTTATAAAAACCCTCATCTATAACACACCGTCACAGAAAATAAAATAATCTGAAATAATATATCTTTCAGTAAATTCCGTCCATATGCGCTGAACGCAAATCATATTGGAATATCATTTCCCCTACATTTGACAGTGGAGGAGATTGTCCCCCTCCCGTAGTCATTATGTATGTTTGGTTCCATACTCATATTACCTGAAATTTCTTACTTAGGTGTGCACCAAATCGCACAATTTCACGCCCCAAAATACAAAATCTGCCTACTGTCCCACACCCTCCCCCACTCGGTCGCTTCGCTTCCTTGCAGTGTCTCCCCTCCACTTTTGAGAAGTTGTTGACGCCCTTGCTTAGTTTTATTGGAACTCAATGCCTTAGACTATATAGATGGCTTTATAGTATACAAGATCACGTGGATCCTTCTCATGCAAGGCTCAATCTTTCCTCTCTATTCCCGTTTAGAAATACGTATAGATAATAGGATAGACAAGCACGGATATATACGACGTGAGCGTATAGTCTGGTGTGTGTGTGCAAGTACACGTAGGTTCGATTGTGTTTGTATACTTTATCATGATTTCTTTAATTAAATATTATCAAATTTCTTTCCAAGGTATGCACCAGATTGCATTATTTCAAGTGAGAATTTGCAAAAGCTCCATACCTTCGGAGGGGGGACACTCCCCTGCCACACCCTCCCCCACCCCCAACTCTGGCGCTACGCGCCTTCGGGCTTGGTCGCTCCGCTCCCTCGCAGTTGTGCCCCCCAATCCGTTGACCCTCGCTACGCCACTGGCGGGAGTCCCTATGTGAGAGGTGGGCTTTGTTATTAAAATAAGGACAATGTTTATATGTTTGTATATAAAAGTAATATTCATATATATAAGGTAGGAGGAAACAACAGTGAAATATCGCGATATTTATAGCGGTGCCATAGAAATAATTTGTTGATGATATATAAAATGTTATAATATTTTAGAAATATAATTATGTAATTGGCAACAATAGTCAGATTTGACTGATTGCCACCAAACCAAACAACAACAACGTTGCTGTCATTTCATACAGTGAGTTACACGGCATGACATTTTCAGTTTTCCACTGATGCCAAACTGCCTGCATTTGCCGTGTCCGACTAAATGACCGAAGAAACAATGTAATACTGAAATATTCTTAAAACTTTCGATTTGTTCCTTCTTTCTTTCGTTTGAGATTGTTATTTTGTGACATGCATATAAAAACTCGTATCTATACACAGGTTCTTCGTAAATAAGTTCAACATACAGTAGTTGGATTCTGAAAATGAAACAGTTTAAAAATATCATAGAGGCCACAATGTAATATGTTGTAGAAAGAATTATATACAAGTTCTTTTATTAGTGGTGTTTTAGTCATATAATCAAAATTACAAGTTGCTCAATTTAAAATCTCACATGAGTGTCATATTTGTCCCCATCTAGCTACTGAAACTTTTGTCAGATGATTTTAAAAAGGCGGACACTCCTTTTAAAGGGATTGGCCTTCTTTTACAAAACGTCTGAACAGTTTCCAATTGACGGAGGGGATGAATGTAACACAAACAAAAACAATCAGATCGAACAGCCATGTAATTTGGATTCTACAAATGAAAAAACGAATGCGTCCCTCCATTAAACTATAAATCGGTCAATAAAGGAGTTTAACTGATTTTGCATAATATTACAACACTATTGAGACCACCTGTCTAACGCGACCACTTGTTCATAACGATCGCTCTCCGGTCCTCCCCTAAAAAATCATGTGTTAGGCGACCTGCGTAATGAGACCACCTGCCTAACGCGACCAGCGACCACCTCATTTGGGTCACGACGCACGTATAAACCTGTGTATAGCGACCACAGAATTGGCGATAATGAGCGACCAAGGCAACGAGTCGGTCGTCTCTGGTCGCTCAAGCCTCTAATTCTGATCATGCCAATGCATATAACATACTTTTGAAATCACAATGAACTTCAGACATACGCTTAATTACAGACACCAATGCTTCAGACTCATGTACACAGATTGTACAAGCCCTTCAGTACCTGATGCTGATACAACAATGCGTCGAACAAAGGCACTTCACTCTACATCACAACAGCTCAAAACTAAAAGTTAAAATAATTAATTAATGCAAATGTATGCAACCATTTTGTGTACATTGGTAGCTTAGAAATATTACAAAATGTTTCATGTTTCGTCTCAAATGGTTCATTCGGCGCCAAAAAGGGGAAAAGAATGAAGTTGGAACAAACAAATATTCTAACTTTATGACCAGCAGTGTAGTACAGTTAGACATTGATATTGTACATAACATATGTTTCGCGGCAAAATAGTACCCTAAACAAAATAATGGACAGTATCTATTACACATTTTAGTAGACCACAGGCTCCTACACAAACTTTTGGATGTTACTAACAACATGCACCTGACCAACATGGTGAAGACCCTAATTGAGATCAGACGCTTCTTCGTCGAGCCGGAGGGAAACAAAGATTCGTTGGCGCAGGCAAAAAATAGCTTCCCCTAAGCATTCTGGCACCAACTCTGTTGAACATGAATGTTAAAGAGCGACCTATCCAACCTGGAACTAGGATCTTCAACTATGCAGACGACCTGTGTTTCACCACGCAAAGTGATGACTTCCCAATACAGAATTAAGCCACCTCTTTCAAACCTATCCTTGTACAAAATAAGAACCATGCTAATCCAACCAAAACTCAAGTATGCCGCTTTCATCTGAACAACATGCATGCAAGCCGGAAACGGTAGATCACCTGGAATGGAACTAGACTGGAACACTATGACAGTACTGTATGCTTAGGGGTGACCTTAGATATATCTTTCACGTACACACGTGAACCTGACCACTTCCAAGTGGGAAGCAAACCCGTCAACAATCAATGCTACTGTTCTGGCTATCTACTATTCTGCTTCAGAATATGCCTATCTGGTGTGAGAACGCTCAGCACATGCAACTAAGTTTGATCTTGTGCTTAACACAAGATGCCGTTACATCACATGATTGATGTAAGAGACAAACCAACACTGTCGTCGCATCCACTGACATGAGGAGAGTGGTGGCTAGCTAGAAGGAACGATTAAGACAACCCATGTACACAGAGGCCGTTAGACATGACCTCCCTGACCACCGACTACATCATCGGCGCCTTAAGTCACGGAAAAGCTACCTTTCATCTGTTGACCAACTAGATTGCAGCGATTCTTCAAGAAGGCTTACAACTCTGGGAAGATAGTTTGGAGGACATGCTAGTACAGATGCGTATCCCTATACAGATATCAGAGAAACTGCCAGCAGGATTCAACCAACCCTGGATGACATGGCGTAGCCTGGAAAGGCTTCAGACAGGCGTGGGAAGATGCAAGTCCAATATGATGAACTAGAGATACATGTACATCGAATGTTCATCATAGCGGGAGTGTGGTAAAGTCCTTCAGACCATGGACCACCTGCTTAGTTGTGATCTGCTACATGGAATGTGCACAATTGAAAATCTGGCATAGGCCAAAGACGTAGCGCTCGGATTTTCCCGCTATTGGCAGGAAGTTTTACAATGATTTGGAAATTTTTGGAGATTATATTTCACACATGAAATACACATTTAGTGATTGGCACTCTTCAAAATTAGAATCATCATGACATTTTCCATTTGTTTGCTCTTTTTTCAATTACATTATAGACTTGGTCAGTTTCTTTGAATGTTTGAACTAATTATTTTCAAAATTTGTTTGCTCTTTTTCAATTACATTATAGACTTGGTCAGTTTCTTCGTATGTTAGAACTAATTATTTGAAAAAAGCTGCATTACATCGGTGATCCCTCGGATATATTCCCGAGTTGATTTCTCTCCTTCGGGTTTATGTCAGGTTTATATAGCTTCTGACCACTCAAAAAATCCACACCAAGGGGTCACAAGGATGAACGCCGTACTAGAGTTTTCTATAGCTCAGTCTGTAAGAGCACTGGTCTAGGCCTGGTCTAGCAATTCGGACGTCTCGGGTTCGAATCCCGTTAGAATCTCATTATCACATTATATATTTCTGGTCAGTTTCTTTATAAGTTGGTTTGAATTAACGACATAATAATGTAAAATCAATTAAAGGTTTTATTTTGGTGTCTTTCCAAAAGGTGACCACCCGATTTCTAACACCCATGACACACCTATTCTGACACCCCTTTTCCCGTTCACTTTGTTCACGAAGTGTTTTCCTTATCCCCCGCTTTTTTCATGAGACAGTGTCTCTGAGGCTTAGTCTAATTTCGTTTCTTTGATTGGCTTTTTCGAATCGGAATATGCATTAGCTATTTGTGTACGTACGTGTACGTGCGGGCCATGCGAGGGTTGCAATGGTGAGGACATGAACTTTGACTTATGAAGAAAGCGATAAATTGAGACAACATGAGAGATATAAATAACATAATTCATATTACCGGGTCTCCACCATGTACATGATCCATTCTCGGACTTCTTCACTGAGAAGCAGTGGCGTAATGACTAATACGCTAAACATGTTGAGGGGGCAACATAGGCTGTCTAGGCATACTATATATACCTGGCTATAGATCGACATGTTGGGTGACTTGCCACTTGGTCTACAACCATTTGGTCCACCAGCCATTTGGTCCACTGTCATTTAGTCTAAGCCCGGTTCGTCGACAGTAATTTCGTCTACTAGCCATTTGGTATATGTACCAGTACGTCTATATGCCAATTCGTCTAATAACCACATGGTCTACTACTCAATTAGTCTATTATGCATTTCGTCTAATAGCCAGTTAGTCCACTTATCAATTGGGCTCCTACCAATTGGTCTATACATCATTTTGTCTACAACAAGTTAGTCTAAAAATCTCTTGGTCTATTATCCAGTTGGTAAACTAGCCAGTTGTTCTACTATACAGCATGTACCAGAATTAATTACAACGGGACTCTGCAACGATAACGTTAACAATATTAGATCAATCAGAAAGATATTTAAGGGTATGAAACTATAACTTAGTACCTACATCTTGCAGAAAACCCTATTCCATTTGCTTCAGTGGTCATGAAGAATGAGGATCTTTTGTCAATCATGTCATGTGTCCATATATGTTCATAACGCGTGAACACAATGGGCAACATGTACAAAATCTGGAGGGAATGGACATCTGACATAATTGACAAAAGATCTTCATTCTCCACGACCACTGGAGTAAATCGAATCGGGTTTTCTGCAAGATGTAGGTAATACGTTTTAGTTTCATACCCTGAAATATCATTCTGATTGATTTACTATCTTTAAAGTTATCGTTGCAGAAAATCCCGTTGTAATTAATTCTAGGACATGTTGTACATTTGTCATCATCAACATGAGTACCGTCATCATCATCAATTTGATGATGACAATCATGATTATAGTCATCATTATGATGATGATGATCATGGTAATCACCATCATCATCATCACCATGTATCGTCATCATTACCGTCATCATCACCATGTTTTTAGTCATCATCATCACTATAACCATCATCATCATAATCACCACGCATGGTCATCATTACCGTCATCATCACGTTATTATAGTCATCATCATCACCAGGATGATGATGATGATCATCATCTCCACCATCATTATCTCCATCATCATCATTACCTATGATCATCACCATAATCATCATGCTGATCATCATCAACAATGAAAACGATAAGCATGGATATGATAATAGATTACAACAATGTGCAGCTCAGTTATGCAAGAAATTATCAACAAAAACACATATTAAAAAAGAAAGTAGCACAGAAATACAAAAATACATGAAATACAAAGATGCATGTAAACATTTCCCAACAACAACTTATTGAAAAGTCGATTTTTTACTTTCCTTTAAAACCCTGCAAATTTACATGATTGTGCAAAATCCAATGCCACGAACGTCACTAATCCGTCCATTGTATCATTAACTGTAGTAACGCGCCACACCTAATCGACCGCCATTAGCGTTTACTTCTCTGATAAATTCATGCCGGACTGGAGATCGTCTTGCATCATGCTCGTTTACAAGTTCAATGAAAAGACTAGTAAGTCTCAAAATTTTGTTTTGCGAAGTGAAAGATATTTCTTTAAATTCTGAGTATGTTACTTTGTCGGATGGCCCTACCGACTGACAAACTCTCAAGAGCTTCTCCTCGGCGTCTCCTCGCAGGGCCGGGTGATATCAATAGCCGTGTTTTCACTAAAAGCGGATTTCGATCGGAGACTGGTCTATTATACTTACAACACTGTTATTGGTTAAAGTGATACCTGTAAAGTGTCAGATATGACATTTGAGACTTTAATCCTATATCAATATCATTGTAAAATACAATTGAAAGATTTGTGAAAGTTTGAAAGAAAAAAGAACACTGTTTACCTAGTGAAAAAAACAAATATTGAGTTCATATTTTATCACCGAATACTGATGGTCTGCCATACATTTGTCGCAGTAATGAATGATCCGTTTGAGATATTCGCATCCGTGTATGTTTACACACGTAGTTCAGAATTCATGGAATTTGCAATCGCTCGGCTCAAAGTTTAATCTCCGGAATGTTCTCACGCGTGCTGCATGCGGACGTTCTCAGCTAGGACAATTGTACTTTTTATCAAAAGCGTTAATCAACGTGATTGAAATAAAAGATTTAAATGATAATTATCTTCATACTAAAGGGACATTTGAAAAAATCAAACCCTATTTTATTATTCTTTTACCATAAGCTAAACAACACGGTAGAAGAGAAACGAGGAAGCTCCAAGTAATTTTCGTGGATTTGGACACTTTACAGGTATGACTTTAACCGTTTCCATGGACTTGAAATAGGTGAATTCTGCTGACATTCGCGCGATTTAGATCCGGAAAACATGAGTTCCGGAGCAAACCGTTTCGTATTCTTTAAAAGCGATTTTCTCAGTATTTTTTTTTCACTGCCGTTTATCTAGTCCACATTTAAATGGATGTATTTCGGCGCTCAAGCCACCACAAATTATGATTTAAACATCAAATTAAAGCTTGAGACGTGGGTAACAAGATGGTATACATAACTCAAACATGATAAATGTCGAGACATATCTCATTTGGGCTGGTCGGTCTTAGCAGTGCAGTTGTAGTCGAGTCCACAAGTTCCGAGTCCGAGTCTCCAACGAAATAGCATGTTCCCATATGTTTTACATAGGGACTCGGCTCCGAGTCCGAGTCACGAGACCATCAAAAGCGAGTCCGAGTCCGGACTCGACTACAGCACTTGTCTTTAGGAACGCAACCCAATTCAATATATTTGCATTAAATGTCTTTAAATTGAGGTTATATCATTCTTGGGGGCTACAAAGGACAAAGCAATACAAAGGGCACACTTTAGATATAGAATCAGCATGACAAAATAATCCAAACTAAAATGAAAATACAATTTATTCCGCAATATGGGACAAATTTGGCCTACTTTAAATGGCAATTCCATATGTACATTGAAATACCCATTCATATTGTACATAACATGGATTTGGCGGCCATTTTGAATTTTAATTGTACCCTTAACACAATAATAAGCAGCTTTTAGCACAAATTTAGTTTAATTTTATTGTTAGTTAACTCGAGTAACAACAATTGATTTGATTTATTTGTGCAAAATGGCGTTTAATTAGAGATTACATCATTCTGGGGGGCTAAAAGAGAACAATTTTCATGTGTTGGCTGCCATTTTGGATTTTTGCGTTTAGAAAAAAAAACCGCTCAAGGGTGTCTGGCATCAAGCGGGCGGGTCAGCACCCCCAAATCGACAGACACCATTAAAAAACGTTGTATATATAACAACAAAACAAGGTTTGGAGGTTTGTCTATGGAGCCGAGCTCGGACTTTGTCGTTTTCTCATGTTTTGCACTCCTGATACATGTTTAAACACACCCCATCAATTTAAGTCTTTGTTTACTTCAAAGTTAGAATTACGCGCGCACAAAAATTCGCAAAATATGGTAAAACTTTTTTTTATTTTTTATTCTGCCATGAGTCCATAACCCCCAATTCTTATTCATCTTTCCGAAAGATTATGAAATGTAGATTCGAATTTTTATCTCATTTAAGCCAAGTAAATGTTATGACGTCATCATATTGAGGGATAAAGTTGAAAATGCAAATTTTAATTTTAATGTTTTAATTGATTTTAAAATAGACCACAGCCGACTTACGACCATATCTCGCTTAATCTCCAACAATTTTCTCCCAAATTTCGATATGTTGTAGCTGTTGAGTTTATGTGTTCCAAGCACCGTGGTCTCAATCATCCAACCATGGATAGTACCATCCATGATCCAACCATTTGATTTAGGAACTATAATGTGTGTCTACACATTCGTGATTAGTCTACAGCGCGTATTTTTCGCGTGTAACGCAAATGAATAATAAACATGTCGTTTTTTCACAGGTTTGGATTCCTGGTACATTTTTTAACACACTCCATAAATTTTAGTCATTGTTGACTCATAATAACGGAGTACGCTCGCGTCAAAGTCAAAATTACGCGCGCACCAAAATCGGCAAAGTACTTTTGTATTCGGCCGTAACTTTTCTTTTAAGTCCATAAACTCTCAATTTTGTATTAAAGGGATAGTTGAGTTGTGGTCAAACTTTACTTTAGTAACCTAAACCTGCTATATTACGGTAAAAAGTAATAATTATAACCTCACCATGCTCGAAAATTATACATAATTACAAACTGAAAAGTATTAGACTAAATAACAGAAACAGTACTCTGTAAGGTATTATGGTAGTAGCAAGACTTCAATCAATGCAAACACGTTGGTAGCTCAACACAGACTAAAGACATGTGATGCAACATGTGGTGTACTGGATTCGCCCATGCCACTGGAATGTGGCACAAACACATAACCCAGCAGGAGGCCAAACACTGACCTCTGCAACTGACCAAGCTGAGCAACGTCAGCTGTTGAGTACATTACACAAACGACTCAGTAAAACCCCTGTTATCATTCAAAAAGAGCCGTTATAACTCAAGAGGGCAGTATTTAAAATAAAATTATACACAATTGTCCATTAAATGTTTGTAAGAATTATTCAATAGAGATATCATCAACGACTTTTTAAAAACCTATTCGTATTGTTTTTAAAGTAGTCTTCGAGCATTGTTTAAAAAGGTTTCTAAAAAGTTTAAAATACACCCGATGATTGCCGGTGACATTTTTTTTGGATAAACATATATTTATTGATATTTCTGCCGTTTCTGAACCTATTTTGATCAAAATATCAGTTCTTTTGAATTTACAGTCAGTTTTTAATAATCTCACACAAAATATCGGTGGACACTTCGGGAAATTGAATTGTATTGAATTGAATTTATACCACATTTGCATTAAAAAAAGCATGAATATATGTACATACAGTTAAATTAAAACAATATAGCATAACACATAATAACAAGTATAACAAAATAGTAATTTAATAGTAATATATATATAAATAAAATAAATAAATAATATTCTAATTGAAACAATTTGTATTGTTATGTATGATTGTTTGTTCATTTATTATGACTTGATGAATGGACTTGATTTGTGATGAGTGAATAAAATAAGAACAAAGACAAATAAAAAAAAACCCAAAGAAATACCTAACGTAAAGCCCCCCCCCCCTCCCCCCCCAAACAAAAGACATAGCAAAATATGCCCCCCTCCCCCACAATCATTACGACTACGATACACCACTGGATGTGAACTTGTAATAAGAGCAACATGTGTCATATATACTGGAAATATTAAATAATTGTCAACGATTTGATTATTTCAACATGAGAAAAGAACAAATTTGTGACTTTCAGATATCACCAAAAGTTTTGCATAAAATTTAAACCCAATATTTCATACAAACTTGACCCTTCATAATTTGGGAAAATGACACCAAAAATGAACAAAATGTTGTTTATTTTGAAATGTTTTACTGTTTAAAACAAATAAAACACAACATTGCACTAACATTTTGTAAATGTGGGGATTATAAAAAGTCACAAATGACTTATAAGCATAACCCATGAATATTTCAAGCCGAAATAAGAGTCAAGTGATATGGAGGTTCCATGACATATGCTCCGCCGACATATGCTCCGCCGACATTTGCTCCGAAAAATGCGACAAATGCTCCGCGACAAATGCTCCGCGATATTTGCTCCGCCGACAAATGCTCCGCCGACAATTGCTCCGCCGACAAATGCTCCGCCGACATTTGCTCCGCCGACAAATGCTCCGCCGACATTTGCTCCGCCGACAATTGCTCCGCCGTCAAATGCTCCGGCGACATTTGCTCCGCCGACATTTGCTCCGCCGACATTTGCTCCGCCGACAAATGCTCCGAAGCTGCGACAATTGCTCCGCGACATTTGCTCCGCCGATAATTGCTCCGCGACAATTGCTCCGCCGCCAAATGCTCCGCAGACAAATGCCCAAATAATTAGATGATTTTTGTTCAAAAAAATATTTTTAAAATGCTTGCACTTTTTCAAAAATTTTCAAAATCATTTTGGGAATAATCATCATTCCAATAAAACACCACATGCATAATTTTGTATGAAAATGGTTGAAACCAATGCCTTTTTAGAAAACCGCCCTCTTGTGTTTAAATGGCTCTTTTTGAATGATAACAGGCGTTTTACTAAGTCGTTTGTAATTTTGTATACCTTTCGAGCATGGTGGAGTTATAACCATTAGTTTATCAAGTAACTGTCCAGGGTTGGTTACTAAAGTTCAGCCTTACCAAAACTGTACTACCCCTTTAAATAAAGATCACATCGTCTAGAAGACAATCTATTCTTCACATATTAACAATAAAATTGATCACATATTGCTTTTTATGGAATATGACGTCATAGTCACTAAAGGGGTGAAGTGTCCATCTTACCTCACTGTGGAGGTAAGAGGACCCCTCAATTCCTTAGATCATTGAATTTCAATTTTCTGCTACTTCCTGCCAATCCTTCCGTTTGTACGACTGCAAAATGCATTGGAAGTTTGTGCTTTTCTGTTGGACAATAAGGCAGCCTTAATCGTTTACGGGGTGGGGGGGGGGGGGGGCGTTTAGAAGTGTCACAAATTGGGCCCTCGTTGTTCAGTGAACGATGAACAAATCTAAACAAAATTGGAACTCCGAAAATTTAACAGTGGGTGAAAATAACGTTCTTTTAACTCATGCGGAACAATTTCTTGATTCATAAAGAGTCTGAGTAATACAAATGCAGTGATTATAAAGACTTCTTTTTTCTATTCATGATCGATCTTAACACCAGTATCATGCCCTTCGCTTGATGATTGCTTGGAACAGTATACTATTCATCACAGCATTTTCGGATACTATGAGGGTCCGTGGTTCGACTCCAGTCGAACCCCAATGTAACATCAAAAACTAAAGCCAGTGTGTTATTGCGCCTCCCCTTCTGCTACTAGATGCAGGCTGCAGGGTCACGCATCCTTACAACACTGGGCTTGACTGCCCCCCCCCCCCCTCCCCCACCCTGTATAAAGAAACGTGAAACAAACAAACCAGCCAAATAAAATATTTGAATGAATCGATGGTTACTGAATCGATTGTACTCCAATTTCACAATAGATTCGCATAACATATAAAAGCGCACTTCATACCAAAGGTACTTGAGAATTCATTCTAGAGTTTAATCTTCAGCGGAGTAAATGTCGGTGGAACAATTATGGTTGAGGAACATATGTTATTTTTGGACCATTTGAAGTACTGTCATCTTCAGAGCATATATTTCTGCGGAGCAATTGTCACCGGAGCAAATGTCGTATCTCCGGAGCATATTTCGGCGGAACAATTGTCGGCTAAGCAATTGTCGCATATTCGAAGCATTTTCGGCGGAGCAATTGTCGCATCTTCGGAGCATTTGTCGGCGGAGTAATTGTCGGCGGAGCAAATGCCGGCGGAGCAATTGTCGCATCTTCGGAGCATTTGTCGGCGGAGCAATTGTCGGCGGAGCAAATGTCGGCGGAGCATTTGTCGGCGGAGCAAATGTCGGCGGAGCATTTGTCGGCGGAGCAAATGTCGGTGGAGCATTTGTCGGCGGAGCAAATGTCGGCGGAGCATTTGTCGGCGGAGCAATTGTCGTCGGAGCAAATGTCGGCGGAGCAAGTATCGCGGAGCATTTGTCGCGGAGCAATTGTCGCATTTTTCGGAGCAATTGTCGGCGGAGCATATGTCGGCGGAGCATATGTCGTGTCACCGATCAGACAGGGGCAGTGATGAAGCACATGCCGGTAGTTTCAGGTAGACATATCGAGGGGAACCGATCAGTATCAGTGTTGAGAGATACAGGGTGTAGTACTTGTGTGGTCAAAGCAGAATTAGTGGATGATGATCAGTTGACAGGGGCACAGCAGTCGATGGTTCTAATTGATGGTGCAGTGAGGCAGTGCTCGGTAGCAAGGGGGTCGGTAGATTCACCATTCTACGTAGGTGAGATAGAAGCGTTGTGTATGCCCAATTCTGGGTGTGATGTGGTTATAGGCAATATAACGGAGGCACGTGAGCCCAATGATCCGGATTTGTCATGGGTGCCCAAGGTGAGCACAGTGGTTAGTGAGGTGGTGGAGGATGTTCTTGATCATGGTGAGCAGGCGGATGGTTTTCCGGGTACACTACAGGATGATTCATCGGTGATGGCAGCTGAGACGCGATCTCAGGAGGCCAAGGACAAACCGCTCAAGGGTTTGAAGGTTGGTGATCATATTTATTGTGTGGAGCCTGCAGGTGTTGTTGAAGAACAAAATAATGATCCATTGTCGCAACCAGTGCTGAGTGAAGCAGGTAGTGTTGAGAAATCGGAGGACCTGTTTGTGTCAGAAGGTCATTGTCGGTGTAGACAAAGGAGAAATGAGTGTGATCCTAGTGTTGGGGTAGGACACAGATGTGTGGTTCTTCCAATGTCACAGAGGAAGAAGGTCATGAGGATGGTGCATGAATCGTTGATGGGAGTTTATGCTGGTGAAGTGAGTGATGAAAGTGATGTGGTTGAGACCGAGAATCCGCCCATGCACGAAGAGGAATTCATCGAGCATGTCAAGGTGACTGATTCCTTGGATGAGAGTCATGGGAAAGAGTTGTCACTGTTGTTGTGGGACTATCAGGATGTGCCCAAGAAATCCTTGGCTGTGGAGTGCAGGTTGCACTGGACTAGTGAGAAGCTGAGTTGTTCTTCCCATGTGGCTCCACAGGGGTTGAAATGGCACTGTAAGGTCATGAACTTGAGGTGCATACAAATCACTATAGTCTTGCAGTGTACCTTCAGATTCAGGCGGAAAAGTTTGAGGACAAGAGAATCATGAGATTCCAGGTTCTTGCTTGTGTATCTGTGAGGGGGCAGGAAAACACTGCAGCAGATTTTATGAGTACTTAAGAATGTAAAAGTTAGTTGTAGTGTTTAACGTATAATTATTTTGTATTGTTCATACAAAATGGTCAAATGGTCAATGTTCATATGAAATGGTAAATTGTGGTCAGTATTAATTTGTGAGTTTGTAGTTTATGGCTGATTATATAAAGGATCATGTTTATTTTAGAAATGTTTAATCAGTGGGATGTACTGAACTGTTTTTTTTTTGT
Source organism: Echinarachnius parma (assembly GCA_037951105.1). Lineage (NCBI taxonomy): Eukaryota > Metazoa > Echinodermata > Echinoidea > Clypeasteroida > Echinarachniidae > Echinarachnius > Echinarachnius parma. The sequence goes on from JBAMJV010003689.1 coordinate 27,439, forward strand.
AATGCTACAAGGAAAAGGTTTTGAAGGCATTTATTGAGAAAATGTATTGTCAATTGTCAGCCTGAAGCGAATTAGTTTGATGAAAACAAAATAGGTAATTTGTTGTATTTAATTTCAGAAGCAGCATAAATGATATTGATAAGACATGCTATATTTGGTGAATATGCTGAAGGTTTGATGTATTGTTAATATTGAAAGGATTGAAGCAGTTTTAAAGGTATATCAGTATGATTGTATTGAGTTAATGATATTGTGGAAATTTGCCTAACTTGTGTAGCATTTTAAAATGAAACATGTCATATTTTGAAGTCATATGTTTTAAGAGATTGTTTTAATAGTGACTTAATTGTTGTTTAATAGAAGGAAACCATAAGATATTTGTGGGTATTTAGTAGCTTAAGCTTGGGTAGTAACGCACAATGAAAATGTTGCTCATTTTGATAGCCTGTTTGTATTTCCTTTATTATAGGTTATGGTACGTTGTGCACGCCAAGGTGTATGTGCATGAATTGTAGTTTGTGGTTTAAGTACAAGCCCAAAAGAAATGTTGGAATTGTTTTATGAAAAATGGGAAAATGCTCAATGTTTGTAGAGCCTTTATATTCATGTGTAGATGTATGGAAAAGTGATATGTTGCATGTGGTTTAATTTAGTAATAGCAAGAATGGACTTTGAAAAATATGGCTTCCATTTCTTGCAATGTTGTTAAGTTAGATGATTAGCTTTTAAGTTTGAGCTTTTAGCCTTGGACGATATAATTCGAGATACGAACACTTAAATAATCTCTCGGATAAGACATCGAAACAAGAGAGCGAAGATGCTGTATTATCGCGAACATGGAACTGCAAGCAAGGACTTCACATCGACACCACCACGGAAGGAACTTAGAGCGTTTTCGAGAGAAGGAATGAACTGTTTTGCGAACAGTTTCGAGAGAAGGAATGAAATGTTTTGCGAACAGTATCGATAGAAGGAATTAACTGTTTTGCGAACAGTTTTTGGAAGGCAGGTTCTAACTGTTTTGCGAGCAGTTACAATGGAAGGATTCAACTGTTTGCGAACAGTTTACGAAGGCGGATTTAAACTGTCATGCGGACAGTTTTTAAATAAAGTAATCCTTAGTTAATTTAAACACAAAGTAATTTTATCCTGCTTTCTCAGATTAACATAAATGTATGCATTTGTTATGAGATGTATTTTGTGCTTTCTCTGTTACATAGCATACTTGATAAATAATTATCTAGCTTCGTAATTTACATAAGTTGCAGTTTAATGAGTGATGATTGTGTATTTTGCCTTTAGGAAAAGTGTACTTTAATTTGAATATGAAGCTTATTTTGTAGATTAACCAATGTTAATGTTATTTGTTACGAAATATGTATCTGCCTTTAACATGCTGTTATAGAAAATTACGGTTATATGTATACATTGGTACAACAGTATAAATGGATGTTATTAATGTTCATTGCATGAGTTGCTTGGCAATTGTATACATACAGGTCAAGATAACTAATGTTTAACTTGTTCTTAAATGTTAAAACTGATGAGGTTTTTTGAAAATGTTGTAAACTAGATTTATTGTTGATGCATACGTTTGTGATTTTAGAGAGTGCACAAGAACATGTGTGTTTATAGAGATAACTTGATTTTGAGTGTGAACGGATATTCACCTCATTTAATTAGTACAAGAGTTACTCAGAGATGCCTGTTTTGTTATGTTAGAAATACCTTTAGTAACAGTGAAAATATAATGTCTTATTGTAAGCACCAATGCAGCATTCAAATCATTGTTGTACCAGGGTGGTCTTGTATTATAAGTGATACGTGTACATGCAACGAAAAGAAACGGTTTAAAGTACACACTTATTACTATTTATGAAGTTGTTTATTCAAACAAAGATTGACAAAGGTTTTATTATAAACAGATGATTTTACATATATATGGATACTTGCTTTATTTGATGCAGTATAAATGCTTAGCTTGAGATGCTGCGTCAATAATTATTTAATTTTTTTATGTAAAATTTACAAGTAAATTTTAACTAAAATAGGGGGATAATTGTCATAAAATAATTATCGCTTTGCTTTGATACGCATTTGAAGTGTATGTAGACACCAAACCCGGTGCGGTAAAGAATCGTGCCCCGCTGTTTTTGTTGTTATTGTTTTGAATTGTGAATAAACGCTCTCTGACTTGCGACCTTGAACAATTGGCTCCTCGGCGTATTTTCTTACGAGACAGTACGGTTTGCTCCGGAACTCATGTTGTCCGCATCGAAATAGCGCGAATGTCAGCAAAATTCACCAGGTCCAAGTCCATGGAAACGGTTAACCAATCACAGTGTAGTTAGTATAATAGACCCGTCTCCGATCGACATCCGCTTTTCGTAAAAACGCGGCTATTGATAGCACCCCGCCCCCACGAGAAGACGGAGCGGACTTGGATGATTAGATCAGGGAGCGGCCGCTCGAGAGTTTTTCAGTCGGTCAGGCCATCCGACAAAGTAACATACTCTGAATAAAAAAATAGCTTTCACATCGCGGCACAAACTTTTGAGACTTACGAGTCTTTTCATAGAGATATAGTAAACGAGCAGGATGCAGGATGATGTCCATTCCGGCGTGGATTTATCAGAGAAGAATGAACGCTAATCGCAGTCGATTAGGCGCGGCGCGTTATACTACACAATGGGCGGATTATAATAGTATAGGCGCGGCGGTGTTTGATGCGGGGCCAGAGCGTGGCGTATAGGGTCGATGCGATTTGTCATTGCCGCCCATAAGCCTTACCCCACTTCCATTATTAGGATGATCCACTGTGATAGCTTGGAACAAGTTATTTAGCACAAAAGAGTGAATGTCCACATCAGGCTTTGTACTTGTTAATTAGCACAGTTTTTAATGGAAAGGGGAAAACAAAAATCGGCTTTTCAAAAGTTGTTGGGAAATTTCTATCTTTGTGCTATTTTGTTTTTGTGTTAATTGTTTTTGTTAATAATTTCTATAATACTTATCTATAATAATAATAATGGTGATGATTATGATCATGATCATCACCGTGATGATGATGACGACAATCATGTTGATAACGATAATGATGATCATGGCGATGATGATGGTAGTGGTGATGACGATAATGATGGTGGTGATGATGATGATGATTATGATGGTTATCTCGTCATCATAGTGATGACGATGTCTTTAATCATGGTGATGGCGATAATGATGACCATGCATGGTGATGATGATGATGATGACGATGAGGATAATCATGTTGATGATAACAATAATGATGATCATGCAGGCGATGATAATGAGTATGGTGATCATCATCATCATCATAATAGTGATGATCATGACGATAATCATGTTGATAACGATAATGATGATCATGGTGATGATGATGGTAGTGGTGATGACGATAATGATGGTGGTGATGATGATGATGATGATGATGATGATTAGGGTTATCTCGTCATCATAGTGATGGCAATGACTTTAATAATGGTGATAACGATAATGATGACCATGCATGGTGATGATGATGATGACGATGAAGATAATCATGTTGATGATAACAATAATGATGATCATGCTGGCGATGATAATAAGGATGGTGATCATCATCATCATAATAGTAATGATCATCACAATAATGATGGTGATGATTGCGATAATCATGGGGATGATAATGAGGATGGTGATCTTCATCATAGTGATCATGACCATGGTGATGATTACGAAGAGATCATGGTGATGATTACGACGAGATCATGGTGAGGTGATACAGTCAAACCTGCTAATGCGACCACCTGTCTATAGCGACCACCTGCTCATAACGACCGCTATCTGGTCCCCCCGTGAAAAATCACGTGTTAATCGACCTGCGCAATGCGATCACCTGCCTAACGCGACCAGCGACCACCCTATTTGGGTCCCGCCGCACATATAAATCTGTGTATAGCGACCACAAAATTAGCGCTTGCGCGATCAAGGCATCAAATATGTCGCTCTGGTCGCTGAAGGTTCCAATTCTGAGCATGTAAATGCATAAAACAAGCTTTTAAAATGACAATGACCTTTAGACAGACGCTAAATCACCGACACAAAGTTATAAATCATAAACAGAGAATATTCAAGCCCTTCAGTACCTGGTTCTGATACAGAAATGCGTTGAACAAAGGTATATACTTTACTCAACATTACAACATCACTAACAATATTTCAATCTCCGAGGCGGGGTGTTTCTCACTCTTTTCAATGATAATCATTGCGCTCGTTACGTCTATTTTGCATATTGCATTATGTATTTTTACTTCAAAATTCTATAGAAAAATATAAATACTGCGCATAATCGTAGCTGATTCTGTCATGATGAGTAAAATAATAAATGGCATAACACCATTGATATATAATTTCAATTTTGTTGTGGTTATGCATGCAGCAAATACTAAATGAAACCATCGAAACGTGCATATGTACACATGTCAATTAATTACACATGTGCATATAGTCACGATATGCGACCAATAGCCGACAATAAATTCAAAATGGCCGCCAACCTGTCTAATGCGACCACCTGTCTATAGCGGCCACTTTTCGCCGGTCCCTTGAGCGGTCGCTATAGACTGGTTTGACTGTATAATGATGCTGGTGGTGATGACGATAATAATGGTGGTGATTCTGATGATGATCATGATAATTATCATCATCATAGTGATGACGATGACTATAACCATTCTGATGGTGATGATGATGACGATAATCCTGTCAACCATACAATTCTCCTAAACACACTTAGTTCTCTAGGTGTTAAGGGTAATGCATTCCATTGGTTCGAGTCTTATCTCTCGTTCCATTCACAAATGGTCTGCATCAATGGTAGCAAGTCGGAAGCTCTGCCGCTAATCTGCGGAGTTCCGCAAGGCTCTGTGGGTGGGCCAATCCTCTTCTCGATATATTTGACCGGATTGCGACAAGTATTGTTAAAGCATGGCATAAAGTACCATATTTATGCTGACGACATCCAATTCATGATCTCCTTTAATTCAAATCAATTGGCAGCAGAAAGTGCTATTCACCGCCTTGAATGTTGCATGGTTGATGTTCACAACTGGCTGACTTCACATTCTCTCAAGCTGAATTCAGCCAAGTGTGAATTTCTTCTTTTCGGTTCCAAAATTCAACTCAGTAAAATTCATATTGATTCTGTTTCATTCTCCGATCTCACCGTCAATCTCTCAAATTCTTGTCGCAATCTTGGCATTATTTTTGATAGTAATATGACTATGTCTAACCACATCTCTCTTGTTTGCCGATCAGTTCGCTATCAACTGCGAAACATTGGGTTCATTAGGAAGTACTTGTCCCGGACAGCTACAGAAAAATTAGTTCACGCTTTAATTTCTTTCCGTCTCGACTTTGGTAACGCTTTATTATTCAACCTTCCACAGAACCAGCTGCTCAAACTTCAAAAGCTTCAAAATGCTGCAGCTCGCATAGTTTCTTTATCCCCCAAGCGCACTCACATCACTCCCATTTTGAGATCATTACACTGGTTACCTGTAAAGCAACGTATTATTTTTAAGATCTTATTATCGACTTTTCATTGTGTCCATGGCTCCTCTCCCCAATATTTAATTTCATTAATTCAGAGGTACACCCCTGCAAGATCATTACGTTCATCCACCTCCAGTTCTCTAGTTCCTCTCAAAGTCTCAAAAACCTGGGGGGAAAGATCGTTTGTTTATTCATCTCCGAATTTATGGAACAGGCTTCCTGAACATATAAAGTTATGCCTCACTTCTGAATCTTTTAAGTCTCACCTTAAAACCTTTCTGTTTGATTCTTAATTTTCTTTAAAAAGCGCCTTGAGCACTCTTCAGAGTGGATTTGGCGCTCTAAAAGTCTAATTTATTATTATTATTATTATTATTATTATTATTATTGATGATAACAATAATGATCATGGTGAGGATGGTGATCATCATCATCATAGTGATGATGACGATAATAATGGTGGTGGTGATGACGGTAATGATAATGATGATGATCATTATCATCATCATCATCATCATGGTGATGATGACGATAATGATGACCGTGCATGGTGAGGATGATAATGATGGTGATGACGACAATGATGATGGTAGTGATGATGATGATGACGTCGAATGTATGGTATAATCATGTTGAAAGGAACTATTATAAAACATAAATAATTATCATTAAGTGTGGCGTATAATTAATGACACTAAAACGGCGAACGAGCTTCAAGTTATAGCGGAGAAGAATAAACTATAATCGATTGGGTATGTAGGTCCACTAATCCGCAGGCCGCGCTGTCCATAGGACGCAGCGTGGTCGGCGGATTAAAGAATCGCTGAGTGACGTGGGAGGTGATCTGTAAGTGCCGTTCCCTCGCCCCACCTATGGCGATTACGATGATGATTACCATTACAATGACGGATTATGACACGGCGTTGCCGGCCGGTTAGTAAATCGCCGAGTGGGATGTGATCTGTTAATGGTGCCGACCCCCCGGCCCCGCCGCGCCTCATGGTGATTATGAGGATGATCACCTTCACAGTAACGATTTCGTACCACAGTGTCGATCACATCCCACTCGACGATTTAATAACCGGCCGGCAACGCCGTGTCATAATCCGTCATTGTAATGGTAATCATCATCATAATCGCCAGAGGTGGGGCGTGGGAACGGCACTAACAGATCACCTCTCACGTCACTCAGCGATTCTTTAATCCGCCGACCACGCAGCATCTGATGGACGGAGCGCGGTTGGCGGATTAGTAGACCTACATACCGAATCGATTATAGATTGTTGTTCATTCTTCTCCGCTATAACTTGAAGCTTGTTCGCCGTTTTAGTGTCATTAAGTATACGCCACACTCAATGATAATTGTTTATGTGTTATAATAGTTCCATCATCACCACTATCATCATTATCGCCATCACCATCACCATCATTCTCATCATGCACGGTCATCATTATCGTCATCATCACCATGATTATAGTCATCATCATCATCATCATCATCACCACCACCATTATCGTCATTACCACTACGATCATCATCACCATGATCATTATTGTTATCATCAACATGATGATCGGAAAAGTACAAATCGCTACCCCCCCCCCCCCCCTCACCCTCCAACACACGCGCATACAACACTAGAATGTATCGAAAATAATATCGCTAGTGATATTCGTTTGTCTCGCAATGTATGGTCAACATGGAATCTAAGAGATCACGAGGTTTCGTATGCCGCTGCAATACTTTGTCAAGTGAGTTAGTTAGTTAGTTTTTATTTTAGATGGCGACTCAGTCAAAATTGACTATTTACGCCATGTCTATATAATTGGCTGAAGGCCAAACATATACAATGGGCAAGGCGTTTGGCACCTGACTAGTGCGAATGCACTAGTTCGCGGAGGCCACGAAAAACCCCCATCGTGATGGGGGAAACGTGGTTGCGTCCGTGGATGCCAAACGAGGCCGCACTCCCTGTCTCCTTGTAAAAAATAATAATTTAAGTATTAATCTTTATAATCATTCCCACCTACGGTTATCAATATGTGCGCACCCGCGCTCACACCGATAAACGCATACAAACATATATAATAGGAAAAGGAGCTATCATTTATTTTTTATTATGATGCATATATAAATTTATATATCTTTTATAATATAATATGTATAATATGACCACTATCATCGACAGAATGTACGCACCCGCGTCCGATCTGAGGACAATATTTTATTGTATTATATATATTATGTATTTGTGTGTATCTGTGTATGCGCCCCCGCGCATTTCACCGAAACAAATTCATAAAATTATATCGAAATCTTGTCTATAAAACATATGTGCACCCCCGCGCACTGGCATCTGTATTTACATCTTATACTACAAGTTTACAGAGATTATATCTCTTCTAGTGTAGTATCATCAATCCGGACGCACCCGCGCTCGGTCTGACGAGAATCTACTCTATTAACAACTATTATGTTATTTATGTATCTATATCTCATCTATAAAGTGTCTGTGCACCCCCGCGCACTTATATGTTTATATATATATATATATATCCATACTACATATTTACAAAAATTAAATGCCTTCTGGAGTAGCATCATCAATCCGGACGCACCCACGCTCGGTCTGACGAGAATATACTCTATGAACAACTATTATATTTATGTGTCTATATCTCATTTATAAAGTGTCTGTGCACCCCCGCGCACTTATATATATAATCTATACTACATATTTACAGAGTTTGAATGCCTTCTGGAGTAGCATCATCAATCCGGACGCACCCGCGCTCGGTCTGACGAGAAACTACTCTATAAGCAACTATTATAATATGTATGTACAGGGAAACCCCGTTATAACGAGCTCGCTTATAACGAGGTACCGTTTATAACGAGGAGAATCTTTTTGGCCTGATTATAAATGTGTGTTATCCGGGGTTTCCCTGTGTTTTATATCTCATCTATAAATAATTTGTGCACCCCCGCGCACTAAAATATATATTTATAACTTAACTTAACTATAATACACTAACCAACAAAGTGTATACCTTCTAGGACATTATTAGTACGGACGCACCCGCGCTCGGCCTAATGTCATCCTATTTTATTCACAATTATTATATTATATATATATATCATCCCCCCCCCCCCCCCCCCTATAAGTCATTTGTACATCCCCGCACAATAACTAAAGTAGTATCATCTTATGCATATAAGATATTCAATATAAAATGAATATGTACAGGTACCTATGTCAAGTGATATAAAGTAACGTAAAACAATCCTATTTATGCTCTCATGCGGCTCCAAACCGCATTATCTCGCATGAGCGAGTTTGTTCCTAATTGGTCCATAACGGGCAAATTCTATTGGCCGGTGTACACGGGTGCTAAACCAATCAGCGAGGCGCTGGCTTGGCTTGCTTGCTAGGCGGGAACAATAGCGAGCTCGACCAATCAACGGACCGCTGGCTCGATACTGGCTGGAATCAACCGTTGCGGGACGGCTGGTCGGGGGGTGTCATGGCGACGTATTGTACGCATCCAAAATTCGGGTATATCCATCCCGTTGTCTCTATTGAAATTACTGGGATTGAGACGGATCTCAACCTTTTTGGTTCGTTGATTTAAAGCATCCGTGGTCCCCAATGACCTACGGATTAAACCCCCGATGCGTACTATGGGGGCAAAGAAGGCAGCTGAAACGGCGTTTCTTAAAAGAGCGAATTTTCCTAACTAGACGCAATCTTGGCTCGGCCAAGACCGAATGTGAAACCTTGAAGGCCGAAGTCATATCGACTATAGTCCCCCAGCATAGTGAGGAGGTATTGAAGGTTAATGAAGACATCTACCGACATGTCTTCATGAAATGTAAGACAAGACAACAAGCGAAGTATGATAAACTCAAACAACCAAAGTCGAGCAGGACGGTAACCTCATTAGCGAATGAGGAGAAGTGGGTTGTTAACCTATCTTCTAGAACGATCACTTCTTCGGAAGAGCAGATTCTTAAGAAAGGCCTCGGCTTTGCCGTCTCCCCCAGACGGATACCAGCTACCGAAATAATTGCGAAGGTTGAGACTGCGGTCAAGAGTCTTGATGCGGAGTCGGCCGACGCCGCCTGCAGAGATGTAGACAGCATCCTACAGAAAGCACGCCCTCCTAGACACAATATCTCGAAAGAGATGCACACCGCTCTCAAAACTTTGAAGGCTGATGATAGCATTACTATTCTTCCAACCGACAAAGGTCGTGCCACAGTCATTTTGGACACCACAGTGTACCATGAGAAGTTGACCGACTTGTTGGACTCTGGTCCGTACCGTGTATTAAAGAAGGATCCCACAGATTGCTTGGCTCGCAAGCTTTCCAGCACCCTGCTGAACCTCAAGAAAGACAATTTGATGGATGAACCGACCTATCGTAGGTTAAAACCCACACAGAAGCAACCGCCTAGAATATACGGGTTACCCAAGATACACAAACTCACAGTACCACTACGGCCTATAGTGTCATGCATAGGCTCATTTGCCTACAACCTCTCAAAATACCTAGCAGAGATTCTTTCTCCGCTCACGGGTTCTACTGAATATACGATTTCCAATTCGAGTGGTTTTGCACAGTTCATAGCAGAGCAAACCATTGGTGCACAAGAACGCATGGTCTCGTTTGATGTAGTTTCCCTCTTCACCAATGTACCGATTGAGGGCGCATGCAATGCTGCCTTGCAACGCTTGCAATCAGACAGCAGCTTGCCCACCCGTACCGCACTCTCACCGGAGCAACTCACCCAGCAATAGCTTGTGAGTTTGACTAGTATAGGTCGGGGGTGAGCTGCGTTTCTCTGCATCTCTGCATTTCTCTTAGACTCCTGAGGGGTCGGGGGCTTCCCCGATCGATGCGTCCTGTCAATATCAGCCAACGTTAGCTCAGCTCCCAGGCGTTTGGCCACATCTAGGACGATGTTGTCGGTCTGTTCACCCGGCCTCTCCATCATCCCGAAGATTGTGAGGCAGCTCTTATGGCTATTTTGCTGAAGCTCGTCGCTCTGCAGTTGTTGCGCCTCCACCCTTTCATCAACTTCTTTTAGCTTCTTATTTAGGTGTTGAACTTCGATTGAAGTTCTAAGATTTTTCCTTCGTTCTCTTTTACTCTTTCATTTACATTTGTTAGTTTGTTAGAGATGAGTTCATTGACGAAGTTTTGTATGCAATCATTAAACTTTTGGTCCATGAATAAGACAATCAACTGTCTCATGTAGGCTCCTTGTTGTTGGTGGTGCCATTGTTTGCGGTTTAACTGCTTGAGAAGGGCAAGCAAGCAGTCCCAGAGCGGTTTCAGACTTAGGAAAATAATAATGCGTGATTTGAATAATGATTTGAGTTATTTTCTCTCCAATCACGGTATTTTTGACAGTGTGAACGGTAATTGTAATCACAGTTGCAAAATTCGTAAGTGCAAACATGATTTTAGTTATTTTCCACTCCAATCACGGTATTTTTGCCAGTGTGAACGATAATTAGAATCACGAATCAGCGGAATTCAAATCCAGGTCCGGAGGTGTTTTCAAATCAGGATTCACTCAAATCACAGTGCGAATCTGTAGTGTGAACGGTTTGACCTCCAAAACATGATTCGTTGTTGTTGTTGTTGTTTGAAGTTTATCGGCGTTCTTGATTCATTTTGAATATTTACGCCAATTTGGGAGGCGGAGCTTACGTGACCTTACATGTACTTCCGGAGATAAATCAGGTGCTCTTGCGCATGCATGCAGTATATACACAGTGTACAATACGCGTTAGTACAGTACATACAGGATATAATACATACAGTATAATACAGGAATTCAAAATTGAGGAAGGAAAAGGGACAATTTGGGGAAAAGTTGTGACGGATTGTGCTGTAAAGCTGTGGGCTGCCAACAACGTGCAGCAGCTACTAAATGTTGGCTCAACAGCCTGCAACAAGACAATATAAGTTATGAAGTGCCGATTATGTTCAAAATAACTAGACGTTACAACAGAATGCATTTGTCGCAATAAATTCCGTCTAATTCCCAATTGTAGCCATTGATAGGTTGTATGTATTATATGTTGGCTAAAATAAACCTTACATGTGATTTATTGTGCTTAATAAGCATTGTAAACCTGATTTTCGGTTGTTGATGTAACAATAGGTTATTTTCGCAAGTGTGGACGAGAACGAGTTTCTCGTCCTCAAACGATGCAAATAGACCGTTTCTGTAAGTAAAAGATTATCTATCCAGTGAACATATTATGTACGTTTCTTCATAATGGCAAATACCCCGTACCGTTATTTCTGGGCCACCCTGTATAAGCAAATAATATGCGTATGACGTAATACTTCACGTTGGCAAGTTTAACAATAGTAACAAGGTCCGGCATACTTAGCTTGCCGGACCTAGTTACTATTGTTAAGCTTGCCAACGGGGAGTCTATACGTCATACGCATATTATTTGCATACATCACAAAAGTGGTCTTTTAGATGTAGTCAACCCGTGCTGTTCACTGCCTTTGAACCATTTTCGTTTTAGTTAATGGCTTGGTCACACGATGCTTGCGACGACCTGCAACAGCCTGCAACAAGACAATAGAACTTATGAAGGGCCGATCATGTTCGAAATAACTAGACGTTACATCAGAATGAAAATATCGCAATAAATTCGGTATTATTCCCAATTATAGCCATAAATAGGTTGTATGTATTACATTTAGGCTAAAGTAAACCTAACATATTATTTACCGTGCTTAATAAGCATCATAAGCCTGGTTTTGGGTTGTCGATCGAACAATAGCACGACTGGTCACGAGGAACGCATGCGCCGTGTGTTCTCTTGCGACGGCAGGTTCCCGTCGCAAGTCTTGTCGCAAGGTTTTTGAACATCAAAAAGTCGGTTCAAAATCCGTTGCGATCAAAACAATAGAAAAGAGAGAGAAAGAGCAAGGTGATTGTGGTGATTGCGGTTATTGCGGTGGCTTCATCTCACCCTATTGACCTATTGAAATTGCATCCATGGCAAATATTCATGGTTTGGTAGACAATACTTAATCCTGAATACTTCAGGCAAGTCTCGTCGCATGCGGTGACCTATTGAAATCGTATCCATGACAACGATGCATGGTTTGGTAGACAATGATTTATCCTGAATACTCCAGGCAAGCCTCTAGATATTTCTGCTTTTCATCAAAAGTTATTTATTCTCATTACATACCCTTACCAATAATGAAAGGGAGGTGTTCAACCGACAGATTTGTATTATCATTATTGGGATTGGCATCCACATGACAACGATCGAATGGGAGGGGGGGGGGGGGGGGGGGGGGGGTGGGGGGTGGGGGTCTCGGCCATCGATATATACACACTGGATACAGCACGCTGAACAATGCCGAATGAGCGACGTTGAAGCCGCCGCAAGTATCTAAAAGTCCACCTAAGTGACCAAATACAAAAGGTGCTTCTATTCATTTCCGTAAATCGATTCACTCGAGCGAGCATGGTCTTTGTATTTGGAGTACTTTTGGAGTACTTTTTCACACTGTCGCTGGCTTAATGATGAGGGCGCTGTTGCTATATCCAGTATTTTTATATCGATGGTCTCGGCTCTTGCGCTCCTGGGGCCCACGATTCTCTTTCATGTCCCACAGTTATTATTTTTGTTGTTTTTCTACCCTGTTTACCGCGGTAATTTATATTTGGCCTATTGGAGGTGTTTGTATGAGCTAATTAAGAGCCAAAAGCTTGCACCACGTCCTATGTTTATATTTTGCAACATTTGTCTTTGCTATGGCTCCATACTCAGGCTAATTTCATATAAGCTTGGTGCACCAATAGGGTACCCACCGCTAGCATGCTCCTCAGGGAGTAGAGGATGTGTACAATGCGGGTCTGACGCTTAGAGGCTATTATAGGCGCTATATAATACGAACTACTATTATTATTAATTATTATTAAATAATATTATTATTAAATAATATTATTATTATAATTAACAATATTACTATTATAATTATTATTATTAGTAGTAGTAGAAGTAGTAGTAGAAGTGGTAGTAGTAATAGTAGTAATTTGTGCATCAAGACCATATCAATATAAGAGCAGAGAGATATTAACGCTCATCCTTGAATTGCGGAACATTTTGTGAGTGTTTATATTGTACATCTGCAGTGAGTTTGTACAGGGCGGTGATGTATTACAGACTTTGGCAAAATCCGCCTTTCATATGTGCACGTGACCAATCGCAAGCTGTTGCAGGTCGTCGCAAGTATCGTGTGACCACTCCATAACGCGCGTTCACAATGACGTCGTTCCCTTCCACACACAATCATGACAAACACTCACACACACCTTGCACTTTCACACATACACATGCGCAAACACACGACCACTTAATTACTCAAATTCCAACACACCCACACACACACACATACACATGTTCAATCACACAAACACACGTATACACACAGGCACAAACATCCATTCCCGCACGCACGCACACACGCACGCACACACGCACGCACTCGCACTCAAACAAACACAAATTCACACAAACACCCCACACACGCGCACACACAAACACAAACCCTTTCACACGCGTATACACACAAACACTATATTAACCCGATCACTACGGGGACCGAGAATTTTCGGTCCCCGCTGCGCCTACTCATATACGGGAACCGAGATTTCTCGGTTCCGAGAAAGGGCTATATTAATTGTATAAACATACATGTATGCATCTTATAAGTACAATATTATTTGACTGAATACAATGATTGAACTCTTGGCTACATGTATATCAAGTTTCTTAGACTCTAGTTGCGTGGTTATTGATTTATTACAATTTTATCATGGTAATACACAAGTCTACTTTCAGGATATTCGTATAGAAACACATACAAGCCAGTTCACACAACAAGACAATATAAGTTATGAAGTGCCGATCATATTCGAAATAACTAGACGTTACAACAGAATGCATATATCGCAATAAATTCGGTCTAATTCCCAATTATAGCCATAGATAGGTTGTATGTTTTTTTTAAATCATTGCTTTATTGACATAAAATCAAATAAAAACCATGACAAACACAGATATATATGTTGGCTAAAATAAACCTTACATGTGATTTATTGTGCTTAATAAGCATTGTAAGCCAGATTTTCGGTTGTTGATGAAACAATAGGTTATTTTCGCAAGTGTGGACGAGAACGAGTTTCTCGTCCTCAAACGATGCAAATAGACCGTTTCTGTAAGTAAAGCCCGGTGCCCACTTTGCGATCTGGGCCTAGCGATCTAGAGCGATCTTGCCCGAATAGGAGCGATCCCCTGAGATCTGTGGTTAAGTCGCCAAGTGGGCACCAATGGCCGCACCAGATCGCCGTAACTGGCGTCCGCAAGGGTGGGGTCGGTAGCGGTCTCCGGGGTTTTGACATGTTCAAAAATCTGGCGACCAGGTCAATCTCGATCGTATTCGCTGCGATCTGGTGCGATCTGGTGTGGCCATTGGTGCCCACTTTGCGACTTAACACATATCTCAGGGGATCGCTCCTATTCGGACATGGTCGCATAGGGCTAGCGACCTTGGAATCACATCAGTTCGCAGTGAGTCAGCTTGATTCCATTGTTCACGCGATCTTCCAATTTGGCGTCCTTGGGGTCATAGCTTGGCCCCTATTTCCACCCATTGTCAAGGAATACAATATCGGAATTCACGCTTGTTTTATTCTGAATTTGTTGACGAGTCATATGGCTAGCCGTATGAACATGTGTTTCCTTTTCTTGATATCAAGAGTTACCATTGCTTAACAACAGCAAATCATTTATTGATATCAACAATTCATTTCTTGATATGAAGAGCTTAATTCCAAAAGGCGCTAAATCCACTTTTCATCAAATTGGATTTTCTTGCACGATTAAATGCTCATCAAACATGTGCATTTAAATAACCATTTAACTCCTCAAAATAATTTTTAGAAATATGAAAAAAATTGGATCAAAAATTTTGTTTAGTTCCAAAAGGCGCTAAATCCAAAATTGTTTAGTTCCAAAAGGCGCTTAATCCATCATGTGATCAAACAGGCACGTTTTGACAAATCAGAGCGCAGTATCAGCGTAGCAGACGATGCCTATACGTACTAGAGAAACGCCGTTTGCCTGATCGCTGACATTTCATTGTATTTCTGTCTGGTTTAATTCCTTTTGAAAGCGTTGTGTAAGGACACACACCAATGACTAAGGATAGAATAGTTATTTACACAACCAGAGATCCCCCCCCCCCCCAAATGGCTGAGGAATGATGAATTCTGTGAAGAAGTAGAAAACGTACAGGCTGAGTTTCGACATCCTATTTGGTAAGTATTGCCCCATACACTCATTTTCGTGTTAGTATTGTAATTGTCATGCATATTGCATGTAAAATGGAAGAGCATCGCCAATTAGAACAATATAAACAGTATAAAATGAAATAAAAAATACTTTTAGTTCTCAAGAAAAAGTGGGTTTTAATTTTACAGTATCTATTTGGTTATAGATTCGTTTTATATTATAGATCTGCTGCACCTAAAATACAGTGGCGTACTACAATACTTTGTAGATGTGGTGTAGCTGTAGCCGTAGTCGTAGACACGAGTGCTACTAGCTGCTACTTGTACTATGCAAGTACTCGCTAGCGGCAAGTGAAAACTGCAATGCAGATATTGAATAGCATGCCATAGGCATTAGGCCTGCATTAGCACAAGCAGTACCTAGCAATAAAAGCCCTGTGTAGTTGAATGCATTTAACCCATTGCCTAATACAATATGGTTATAGTGTGTGTTTTTGAAATTAATTTTGGATTGAGTCGTCCTACCAGGAATATGTACTCTGTAATGTGGATTGAGTTGACCATACGTGCATAACTCAATAAGCCATAAGAAAAAAGTGATTCAAACAATAAGCATTAATTTATCTTCTTTTTTTCTATTAATAGGGAATATCTCGGTCGTCCTAGCCAACGTCAAGTTCGCAACCGACGATAGATGACAACTTCTACCACGAATCTCTGTCGTCATGCCCCACGTCGATCTCCATGACTGACGTCAAGTTAACAACCGGTGGTCGATGGTGACGGCAACTGCGAATCTCGGTCATCACGACTGACGTCAAGTTCAACCACGGATGGTGGATGGTGACAGCGACCGTGAATCTCGGTGGTCATGTCCCACGTCGATCTCCATGACGCAACGACTGACGTCAAGTTTAACAACCGCTGGTGGATGGTGACAGCAACCGCGAATCTCGGTCGTCATGTCCCACGTCGATCTCCATGACGTGACAACTGACGTCAAGTTTAACAACCGGTGGTGAATCTCGGTCGTCATGTCCCACGTCGATCTCCATGACGCGACGACTGACGTCAAGTTTAACAACCGGTGGTGGATGGCGACAGCAACCGCGAATCTCGGTCATCATGTCCCATGTCGATCTCCATGACGTGACGACTGACGTCAAGTTTAACAACTGGTGGTGGATGGTGACAGCAACCGCGAATCTCGGTCGTCATGTCCCACGTCGATCTCCATGACGTGACAACTGACGTCAAGTTTAACAACCAGTGGTGGATTGTGACAGCGACCACGAATCTCGGTCGTCATGTCCTACGTCGATCTCCATGACGCGACGACTGACGTCAAGTTTAATAACCGGTGGTGGATGGTGACAGCAACCGCGAATCTTGGTCGTCATGTCCCACGTCGATCTCCATGACGCGACGACTGACGTCAAGTTTAACAACCGGTGGTGGATGGTGACAGCAACCGCGAATCTCGGTAGTCATGTCCCATGTCGGTGTCCATGATGCGACGACTGATGTCCATAACACGCTGTGCACGTTACAGTGCATGATACTAACTCACATTTTTTTTTTTTAGTTTGACATGATTTTTATCAATATCTGATATATTTGTGTCATTTTCTTGAATGGCTTTTTCAGAATGAGTAAAGCAATTTTGCAAGATAATCATAATTCATTACGTCTTTACTGATTGTTTATTTTGTTTCCATGGTTACTGTGGATCTGGTTAATATCCTTATTTTTCTGATTTTCTGAAATGTGTTGAATTAGGATAACAAGTGAGAACATGATGATTGAAGTTGTGCGTGGACTGCTTGGAGAGAAGATCATGATGCATGGTTGGCACAGTAAAATGCTACACAATGGGCATAGATATGGATGTAACAGGTCATTAGAACCTTGATTCATATTCTAAAATAATTCTAATCATCACAGGATAACATTCATTTTTAATCTATAACCAACCATACGTATAACCTGTATATTCTGATATCATGCGTCAAAATTTTAATTCCAAAAGGCGCTAAATCCATGTTTATTTCCAAAAGGCGCTAAATCCGGTGAAAAAATTATTTTGAAAAAATATTTAAAAATAACTACTATAGCAGGATTTCTTTCATGAGTGTTTTTTTAATGTGTTATGATAGGTTTTCATTATGTATGAAATTCTCAATCATTGAAAGAAGTGAAAGTGGTCTAATAAAAAACATTGATTTACTCGAAAAGTCCAAAAGTGGATTTAGCGCCTTTTGGAATTAAACTCTTCATATCAAGAAAAGAATTCTTGATTCTTGCAGGTCGCCTTAGTAGAGCAGTTTCGCATAACTGAACATTGAATTCTTGATATCAAGAAACCACTTTCTGCTGCTAACCAATGGCAATTCCTGATTTCAAAAATTCAATTCCTGGCATCAAGAAATCGAATTCTTGATATCAAGAAATCGAACTCTGGATATCAAGAAATCGAACTCTGGATATCAAGAAATCGAACTCTGGATATCATTAATTTATTTCCTGATATCAAGAATTTAATTATTGATATTTGAAAACAGAATTCCTGATATCAAGGATTGAATTCCTGATATCAGGAGATATGAACAATTGCCCAAATGGCTTTTTTTGTGCGATCCCGACCGACATGCGATCGAGAACGAAAGTTTTGAACATGTCCAAAACCTTGCGACCCCAACCGACACCACCCTTGCGGACGCGAGTTACAGCAATCTGGTGCGGCAATTGGTGCCCACTTTGCGACTTAACCACAGATCTCAGGGGATCGCTCCTATTCGGGCAAGATCGCTTGGCGCAGATCGCAAAGCGGGCACTGGGTTTATTAAAAAAAACTCGCAAAGCGCGTTATGATGTGAAGACAACCAAGAGCGAACAATAACTGGCTGTAATTCTCAACCATCCACGCATGCGTGAAATAAGGACAATAGATAGTCGCCGTGAGATCGCATAGTGGGCACCGAAAAGATCGCGTATGCATTGAGATCGGGCTGACTCGCGGCGAACTGGTGCGATTCACACCGAACCGAGATCGCTAGCAACTCGGGCTAGATCGCAAGCGCAGATCGCATAATGGGCACTGGGCTTAAAAGATTATCTATCCAGTGAACATATTATGTACGTTTCTTCATAATGGCAAATACCCCGTTCCGTTATTTCTGGGCCACCCTGTATAAGCAAATAATATGCGTATGACGTAAAACTCCACGTTGGCAAGTTTAACAATAGTAATAAGGTCCGGCATACTTAGCTTCCCGGACCTAGTTACTATTGTTAAGCTTGCCAACGGGTAGTCTATACGTCATACGCATATTATTTGCATACATCACAAAAGTGGTCTTTTAGATGTAGTCAACCCGTGCTGTTCAGTGTTCACTGCCTTTGAACCATTTTCGTTTTTAGTTAACGCGCGTTCACAATGACGTCGTTCCCTTCCACACACAATCATGACAAGCACTCACACACACCTTACATCTTCACACATACACATGCGCAAACACACGACCACTTAATTACTCAAACTCCAACACACACACACACACACATACACATGTTCAATCACACAAACACACGTATACACACAGACACAAACATCTATTCCCGCACGCACGCACATACGCACGCACTCGCACTCAAACAAACACAAATTCACGCAAACACCCCACACACGCGCACACACAAACACAAACCCTTTCACACGCGTATACACACAAACACAACATTAATAAAAACTCCCACACAGACGCATACACATACCTAACACACACCCACACAAACACAAACACACGAACGCACATCCACGCGAGCACTCAAACAAAAACCCGCACCTTTTCACATACGCATATACACACACTCACACATGCACTCGCAATCCAATATACACGCACAAACACACACACATACACGCACAAACACCCACATACACACAACAACATAAACACCCACACAAAAGTACTCAAACACAAACACACACACACACCCTTATACACACATACACACACACACACGCGTACATACATGCACAAACGCACGCACGCACTCGCACTCAAACAAACAAAAACACGCACACATACACGCACAAACGCGCACACACGTACACACAGACACAAACGCACACATTCAAACACACACGCATACCCACCACACATAGACAAACACACGTATAAAACACACACACATACATGTTAATAATTCTCTGATTACGTCATTCTGAAGACGTCGTACTGGATTTTCCGACGAACCTGAAATCGGGCATGAATGAGTGCTCAGATTGGCCAGACGACGAAAGAGAACGTATAAGTGATGTAATTTCTCTCCTAAATGACGTAATTTCTTTTAGATGGGGCCACGGATATGGTGTTCACTGCAGTTTAGGGTACAATTGTTTTACTTGGGATATGGGATATCTATTAAAGTGGTGTTTTTATTGATATATTTGAGAGATCATATTCAATTATGGAAATTAGTCCTAATTTGCATAGATACAGAGCGTCTCTTTGGACGAATTTTCTTCTTTTGATCCAAGG
Organism: Echinarachnius parma; assembly: GCA_037951105.1. NCBI lineage: Eukaryota > Metazoa > Echinodermata > Echinoidea > Clypeasteroida > Echinarachniidae > Echinarachnius > Echinarachnius parma. The sequence goes on from JBAMJV010003689.1 coordinate 47,890, forward strand.
AGTATGTATGCCAAGTAAAACAATCGTACCCCAAAATGCAGTTACGGACCCATTAACCACCCTACTATTCGTCGTCCTCAGGTTTGCGAAAAGTCCGTAATAGCACGACCAAGCAGTCACAAGGAACGCATGCGCCATGTGTTCTCTTGCGACTGCACTGTTCCTTCGCAAGTCTCGTCGCAAGGTTTCCGAACATCAAAATATCGGTTCAAATTCCGTTGCGACCAAAACAATAGAAGGGAGAGAGAGCATGTGGTGATTGCGGTCATTGGGGCCGGGTCGTTGCGGTGGCTGCAGCTCACCCTATTGTCCTATTGAAATTGTATCCATGGTATGATGGTAGACACTACTTAATCCTGAATACTTCAGGCAAGTCTCGTTGCATGCGGTCATTGCGGTGACCTATTGAAGTTGTATCCATGGTTACGATGCATGGTTTGGTAGAGAGGAGAGAGCTAGCTTGGATATGGGACATCGATACATTGATATAACATGGCCGTATGCGTAACAGAACGTCTACACTATACGTTTGTACGTACGTAAACTATTCATTGAGAATACAATAAATAAAACATAACAAAAACGTGATTGTAATCACAGTTTTTTTTCGTAGTGTGAAAGCAAGGCAACAGAATCACCGTGATTGGAAACATAACTCGAATCATGATTGCAATCACCAGTCTGAAAGCGCTCCCATTCAGGCATGCTGAAGACACGGATAATCCTCCAAATCTCTCTTTTGTTTAAGTTTGGTTAAGTCTATTCAAACTGACTTGTAATTGTAGGTTGAGTGAACATATATATAGTTATATAAAGTACGTGTTGTAACCATATAGAAGCCTCAATCCAATACGAAAAAATGTACGTGTGGGACTATAGCCTACAGTATATAGAGTGAACATAATTATATAGTTTTATATCCCTTCTATGAATATTCATGAGTATTCTAGAAGCGTGATTGGTCAATTGGGGCTGTCACAATAAAGATTATTTCCACTATAAATCTGCAATCGGTGAATATTTTTTATTATTTTTGCCGATACCAGGAAAAATCATATTGCCCATAGAGAGGCGTGTAATAACAGCTTCTTTGCGAGCTGAAGTCTTGTTTTAGCTTGCGAAAGATGCTCGACGAGATTTCCCAAAGAGTAATTTAAAACGAAATACAAAATATTTTCGCCCGTGAATATCAATAAGTTCCAAAAAAATATTCTAAAGAGGCATTTCATGTATAACATGGCGGTTTTCGAAGTAAACAATTTTGAAAATGATGCACATTTTGCATCATTGTCCTCCATGGTCGTGACAGTAATTAGTTTCATTTCATTTCCTTTCATGTATGTAATGTACGAATAGCTAGTTTTCCCATTCAATTACACACGTTTATATATCAAGCGGGTTAATTATTCACTTTAATGTGCGCGTTCTGCATTTGTGTGCGCATTAGTTGTAAATGCACGGACATAGAATTATGATTAAACAAACCAGAGAGATTCGATACTGTGATATACTATCAAAGAGAGAAACAGCTCATCGATTGCGCGATCGCCGCACCAGCTGGCAAAAAGTGATTTGTACGCTGGTGTCAATACGGCCCCAATTTGGAGAGCACAGTAAGATCGCTAGGCTTGATTTACGGAAATAAAATACAGTCAGTATTGCTTTCACTTTATAATAATACTATTTGTAATATTTGTTAACATTTGAGTCATTAAATACAACATAAATGGGTAAAATATACAATATTCCCGCCATAAATTCCCATATTATCGATCGAAGTGACGTCAGAGGACTGGAATCGAAAACCTTGAGAACGATACAAAAAATCGCGATATTAACCTAATAAGGTTTGGGAATTGGCTTCATCTCCATGGAAACGATCACAGCTGACTGGTCTGGTTGACGCGAAAAAAGGGAAAGTAAATCGCAAAAATACCTTTTAATAGGACTCCATTATCTGACAATTATGTCTATCACTTAATAACAGTTGGGATTTCATTATGCAGATCATCTTGACTATTATCAGCGAGTGAAGGCCAAGGGTAAGTGATTTATTTGTTATTATCTGGAGGATTTGTAGAAGTAATGACAACAGGCTTAAGTAACCGTAGTCCCATATGCGGTATTTTGTGTTGGTACCAACTGGGATATTGGACGGTCTCCATACAAATAAATATTGAAATTGGTACTTGAGATACTCGGTACTCATTTAATCCTCCAAAATACTGCTGGAGATGGGTCCGAGAGAGTCCCCTAGTTTAGGCTAAGCCTAACTAAGGTCGCCGGGTCCTATAAAGCCTTCAAGGCTAAAATGAATATTGACAATTGACAATGACATTGATTGTCAATTTATGTCTAGACTAGAGACCCACTACAACTACAAGAGTCGACACTAGACTACAGAGTTGAGAGTTCAGTATGTTATTTGTTAACAAATTTTTTTTTTTATCATTTATCTTAATTTAATAAAATAATATTAATAACATTCTTAGTAATCTTATTCTTAGTCTTACTCTTAGTCTTACTCTTAGACTTAGCAAGCGCATTCTCGAATGGTTCTTCTGACCCTGTCTCTAGTCTCGTCTAGAGTCTAGACTAGTCTAGACTAGTCTACTCTAGGACTAGGTCTAGACTAAACTTAAAGTCTAAATAAGTCTTTTAAGACTATGAGTATGACGTCTATGACATAATTATGTAAATTAATTGTTTGAAGTGAGTCCTGCCCTGACTGAGGCTGAGCCGCCCCAACGACGGCTGGTTTACTGTAGATTTATTTAAACTAGCGTATTCCATTGACATTGTACGAGTACGGTTGTACGTACGGTTGTACGACTACTAGTACTAGTACTATAGTAAGTACTAGTTAAAGTTGTGCGGACGAACAATTAAGTTGCAAACGCCTCAGTCTCAGTTTGTGTGTTGCTGTGCAGTGTTGGTACTGCATTGTAAGTGTAAATAATGGCCCGGGCTTCGGTTTCTGGCTATTTTTGGGTTGAATCAATTAATTCCTCATGACTCCATGACTCTGTTTAATGTGCAGGTTCTTTTAATTGGACTGGTTGGAGTTTTTTTAATTATAGTTGCGATTCATGTTACTTTGACAATCTTTGCATTTGAACTCTGAAGTTTTGCTGGTGTACCCATTTGTGAATTAAGTCGAATTGATTCAGACTTTAGCCTTCGCCATCGGCTCGACCTCATCCTCGACTTTGTCTTACTCAAGTCTCGACTGCTCCACAGCTTGTTGTCAAAATGTATGTTCTATTTAATTTGTTAAACTAGTTACATAATATTAATTTAATACAAAAGTTATAAAATACTCACTAAGACACTATCATTCTTATATATTATTCTTACTTAGACTTTATTATAGATCTAGGCTAGTAATAATTCTAATAGTAGTGACTAGTCTTTACTAACTAGATCTAGTCTAGACTAGACTAGTAAGTTAGACTTTATACTACATATTTCACTTGATGTCTTACTCTAGTCTAGACCTACTTACTTTCTATAATTACTAGTTAGTGACCTGTCCTTGGGCTTGAGTTGACGTAGTATTTTAGTAACTAACAGTTACATTACCCTTACAGTTACACTTACTCAATAAGTATAAATTAATATTAACAATTATTATGTCTACACTACTCATTTAGTCTAATCATTCATAGTCTTAGAGTAAGATCTTACTCTAAGTCTAAGATAACTAGTCTAGATTTCTTGACCAGCTAAGATAAATCTGAGTTATCTAGACTAGTATGAACATAAGACTAGAATAAGACTAATCAAATATTCATTATAGTACTAAAACAAAGTTAGAGAATACAAATTAAAATAAGACTACTTGTTTACTCTAGTAAATGTTTACTTCTAGTCAGAGGTTATATTTCAGAACCAGAGGCAGAGTATTTTAGTTTTACTCTTAGAGTTAGACTAAGTTAGAGTTAGAATTAGGCCTACTCATTCTTAACTGTAATCAGTGGGTGTGCTTCGCATGGCGCCAGGTTAACTCAGATTCTTAGTCTAAGTCTGTTGACGAATGAAAGACATTAACAAATTATATGTCATCAATTTTTCAGTTGTTTGTGTCATTGTAACCTTCTAGCCGTTCGTTTTGAAAATGGTTCTAATGCTGCCAAATCCGAAGCATAATTATGTATTATAAATGTGTACTTTTAGATCATACCCCAAAATAGTCATTGATCATTCAGTATACATTTGCAAATATGTTATTCTTCGGATTTGAAGGTCCCAATCCCTTTAAAAGCAGAGGGGAACCCTTCTTCGGTGTAAGTTGTGGTTTCTCTCAATCATGTTGTTGAGAAGTGTGTAAGTGCAATATTTATGATGTCTTGATCTTGAAAGGGATTTGTGACAAATGGTTCTTCTAAGTTCTGTAATACAACATAATACTCCTCATTAAATCAAAATCGGGTCAGAAACAGCTGAAATATCAATAAATATATCTGATCAGGATAAACGTGGGATCCCAAATTTATTTGATTATTAAAGAACAACAAAATAAATACTGGTACATTTTCTGGAAATTTACTAAATTGTTTGTTTAAATTAGGTCCTCACAAAAAGTTTGGAAAGTTTTCGAGCCTCCTAATTCTCATTCATTTGAGACCTGTTCGTATCAGTGGATTAGCTAATTACCTCCTCTCTGAAATGAGTTTTGAAACAATCGTTTGCTTCATGGCTGAGCTAGTACAGTTGTTAACAAGTGGGTCTCAAACAGAATGTGGCAGCATTTATTATTGGAGCATTACTCCAATGCCGTATACCCATTTATTTACTCATTCACCCATTCATCCTATAATAACATAATCAATAGGATTAAAGTGATAGTTGAGAAATGGCTGAAATATCCATAAACATTTGTAATAAATGTGGGGCCCCAAAAGTATTCAACAATTTTAAACCAACTAGCCGTTAAAAAAAATAAATGCTTTCTCTTTTCAAAAATTTACAAAATAGGCATCACATGCACGATATTTGTTTTTGAATGGTTGAAACCGATGAGTGTTTAGAAAGCGCCCTTTTGAGTTTGAATTGCTCTTTTGGATTGAAAACAGGCTTTTTACTTAGTAATTTGTAATATTTTATTACTTTTTAGCATGGTGGAGTAATAACTATTGGTTTGTAATGTAATGGTGCAGGTTTTTGCTTACTATAATCGACTAAAACTGTACTCTCTTTACCAAAACTCAACTATCCCTTTAAGCACAAATAATTGTCAATTTGCCATACTCGAGACAAGGGTTTGGCGATTGGAATACCAATACACACAATATCCTAGTAGGAAATAAATGGCAATACATGTAAAGTGGTGCCAGATATGATATAATTGTGTGATATATATTATAATATTAGACTCAAAATCCGAATGTCGTTTGTGTTTATAGTAAGTTTTGGTTTTGACGCTTCGAGAACGCTTCGAGATAATGGATTTGCGAGATTATTAAAAACTAAGTGTAATTCTTGGAAGAGCACGTGATTTTAGAGATAAAACAAAATTATTTGATCAAAATTTGTTGAGAACCAGCTGTAATATCAAAAATCTGATTGGAATAAAATATGTGGGCCCCCATTTATTTGACCAATCAAAATTATATAACGCCCACACAAATAATCAAGAGGTTATTCAATAGTTGTTGATGATCTCTTTATTGAATGATTGTTTTAACAGAATACACAAGCACAATTGTTCATGAAAAGGGTTGAAAGGCTGCTTTTGAATGATAACAGGTTTATCACTTAGCTGTTTGTATGAGCTTTTCTACAATGCAAGGATCATTGATAACTATAAGTTTTTTTTAATGATATACCGTAAGTTTAAAACACTATACAGTTCTGTTTGACCAAAACTGCATCATCCCTTTAATGTAAAAAGAAAGCGATATAGTTGTTTGTGTGCGTGTGTGTGTGTGTGTGTGTGTGCGTGTATGTGTGTTCGTGTATGTGTGTGCCTTCGAACGTAATACTGTACTGCATTGTATTTGTATTTTAAGATGAGGACCTTGGCGAACAACAGCACCATTGCTGATCAAGTAATCCTGTTTTAAATTTTAAAATAGAGCCTCACTTACACAAAGCTCTAATAAATTATTTTAATAGTTCCTTAAGTAGATTTTTAATTAAAGTGTATTTTAAGTTGTTTTTGCGAGATCAAGAAATATCCAGATAGTACTGATAATAGTCATCTAAAAAAAACAACAACCGCTGAATCGCCCAAGTTTAAAAGAATGATATTCAGATTAAATGTATGATCAACACATCAACAACAAACACATACAATAGCATGAAAACAAACAATTAAAACAAAATCGCAAGTATACCGTATTATATACCGTATATCGCAGGTTTGCCTAGAGTCTGGAACAGTCTGCCATCTAGTGTCAAAGATGCTGCCATTCTTTCACCTTTCCCTGCATTCCTTTTCCTTTTAAAGTCGTCTATCCTCTCTGTTCAATAGGCTCATTTGACTACCAAGGTCATTAAGTTGCAATTATTTAATATGCAACTTCGCTTTAATATTGTTCCTTACTAGGTCTTATCATAAATTGTCGAGGGAGCGGTAATATATCTCCCAATGCCCTTATTACCGCGAAACATGTAGAGCAAAGTATGTTTACTTTTTATAACTCATTCATAATATATTTTCCTTATATCCATATAAATATAAACCACATTAATTGTTAGAATCATTCATTAATTTATTAATTTTAAAGTCGTCTATCCTCTCTGTTCAATAACTTAACAAGCTCAATCATTAAGCTGCAATTATTTGATATGCAACTTTGCTTTAGTATTCTTTACAATTTTACACGGTCTGAGTCTTATTATAAATAGTCGATGGAGCGGTAATTTGACATTGTAATATGCTATTTGGTCGAATAAATAATAATAATATGTCCACGAGTATAAGTTCGCACGTAAATAATTGTCAGTAACGCTATCATATCGGAAATTTATTAATTTGGAAGGAGGATTAACACTTTTTGCAACATCACTTCAAATAATTGAACTTGGCTGACTATTTAAATACGTCATGAGTAAATTGAGAGACCGGTAAAATGGAAGGAAAAAGTTCGTAAAATCTCATGATCATGCCGCTAGGTATGGGAAAAAAGCAGCGAAACATTGAATTACTGTATCATAAGTGATAAGTGAATTATCAAAATAGCTGACTGTTTTCACACAAAATAAACAAACTACTTTAGTAATGCAAACACTTAAACATGAATAAACCAAAGCCTGTAATGATAATGGCAAAAGTTATAGCATAATGCTACCAATTATTACATGTTTTACACTTGCAGACAATTTTCCCGCGCGCGCCAATGCATTGACTGTACCATAGAATTATGAATAAACAAACCAACCCCAAAATCGCCAGCAGTATCGATTATTATACACAACCCGGGTGCCCGGAGATATGACGTTCAGCCCCGGGGGGGCCACTCAACTATATTGCTGTACACACGCGCGACCACAGGTTTTTCAAACCCACCCTAAACAAGTTTTATCCATTGGTCAAATTTATACCCTATTCAAGTATTTTCGCGTGCTTTTTTGACAATTTTGCCCCCTAAACAAGTATAACCCCTAAAACATACCCCTTATCAAGGTCTACGTCAATTGCTCTCAATTAAACCTCTAAAAATAATGGAAATGTTTAACCACCTTAAACATTTAACCCTAAACAAGGTCTACCTTAAATAAACCTCTAATGTACATGTACTTGTCAATAAGAACTACAGTCAACTTCACACTAAGTTGAAACTTTGCCTCAGTTGAAGATATTCAAAAGACCTCTATTTTTTTTGGGGGGGGGGGTTATATAAGTTGAATTTGTAAGTAAAAGCTTTTTCGTGTTTTCATCAGTACCAGCAGATTCAATTTAAGTTTGACTGTATATCTGATAATACCGATTGCAATATCATACAGCATGTGACAACGCCAAGGTATTTATACAATGGATCGCAGGTCTCTCGAGATATTTGTGTATAGTTACTATACAAACAAATGATAACTACCATGTCTTGTTTCTGAAACATTTTGGAATAATTTATTTACAAAAAAATATGAACATCATTAAAACATACACCAAATCCTGAGTTCTTGAAATGGTTAAAAATGTTGTTGAGAAACCTGAACAATGGGTAGAGGACTCAGTGGCGTAGCGAGGGTCAACGGATTGGGGGGGGGGCACAACTGCGAGGGAGCGGAGCGACCAAGCCCGTGGGCGCGTAGCGCCCGAGGGGGAGGGTGTGGGAGGGGGGTGTCCCCCTCCCACGGTAGGGAGCTTTTGCAATTTTTCACTCGAAATAATGCAATCTGGTGCATACCTTGGAAGAAAATTTGATAATACTGTCAAACCTGTCTATAGCGACCGCTCAAGGGACCGGCGAAAAGTGGTCGGTGTAGACAGGTGGTCTCATTAGACAGGTGGGCGGCCATTTTGAATTTCTGGTCGCATATTGTGCCTATATGCACATGTGTAATTAATTGGCATCTGTACACGCACGTGTCCAGTGGACAGTTTAACATCTGAACACTTCAATCTTAAATATCTTTTTAACGAAAGGGAAATAAAAAAAAAAAAAACCTGTCCCATGCTTCTATTGTTAATACGAATACAGCAAGGTATGAGGGAACCACCACCATTACAATTTGGTTGTGAGTATTTGGACAATGTTACGAGATCCCTTTAAAATAGACTCCTACCACATTTCTAACTATTAAAATCGTACAATACGCTAAAACCCGTTCAGGGCCCCGTTGCAGGAAGAGAAACAATCGATTGTAAGATGCAATTAATGGTAAGTCAGATCACGTGTTTTAGATGCGTACATTTTTCTGACTTACAATCAATTGTAACTTACAATCGATTGTATCTCTTTCTGCAACGGGGCCTAGGACTGATTGATTAAATTGGTTAAGTGCCAACGAGAATATTTTGCCAAACCACGTCCACGTAATAAATTATTAATACTCAGTAAATAGTACTCCGCGCAATTGTTGAGAAACTAACCGGCTGTTCAAACATCAGATAGAAGGACGCGATTTTATGATACTTATAATTATTTTAATAAATGTTCACCCTTTAGTACACATATAATTATCATTTATAATTATGTACTGAAACTACGTTTGAAAAATATATACGAAAAGCTGTCGAATTCCTTATACTCGATGTAATAATGACCCTGGAATATTCAATCCCATATATTAGAGACTAGCCAAAGTCAATCTATAAGCTGTCTGAAGTTTATTGTCATTATAAAAGTTTGTTTTATGCATTGACCTGCTCAGGATTGGAGCCTTGAGTGACCAGAGGCGATCGAGTTGATGCCTTGGTCACTCAAGCGCTAATTTTGTGGTCGTTATACACAGATTTATATGTACGTCGGGACCCAAATAGGGTGGTCGCTGGTCGCGTTAGGCAGGTGGTCGCATTACGCAGGTCGCTTAACACATGATTTTTCAGGGGAGGACCAGAGAGCGGTCGTTATGAGCAGGTGGTCGATATAGACAGGTGGTCGCATTAGCAGGTTTGACTGTACTAACTTTAAAGAAATCATGACTTAAATCATCTCCCTCATGATTAGACTGCTATATATACAGGGTGGCCCAGAAAGAATGCAACACCTACGATCGTTTATTTCATCAACGACATTGCCTCAGAAACTGACCCTAGGATCCAAACGCCTTACCCAAAATCAATGCTTATGGTATCATTTTATTTGAAAAAGAATGTTCTACCCAATTAAACAAAAAACAATGACATTTGGTCGATGATGTTGATGAAATTAACGATCGTAGGTGTTGCATTCTTTCTGGGCCACCCTGTATAGTATACAAACACAATCGAACCTACACACACACCAGACTCAAATACGCTCACATCGTCCGTGCCTGTCTATATTGTCCTACTTATTTGGGGGAGGGTGGGGGAGAGTGTGTGAGGGGGTTTACCCCCTCCCACGTGGAGAAATTTTTGAAATTGGTGTTTAAAATATCACTTTAGAAGTATGGTTATTATTGTCCTCATCATTATTACCATTATCATTGTTATTATGCATTTTGTAAGAATTATAGATTTAAAGGGGTAGTTTAGTTTTGGTAGAGAGGGCGCTGCACATCACAATTTTTTTGTGAGATAATGAAAAACTGAGTGTCGAATTTGAGAGAACATGCAATTTTAATGGCAGGATAAACTTTATTTGGTCAAAATCGGTCCAGAAACGGCTGAAATATCAATAAATATATTTGATCTTATAATTATTTGGGGCCCAAATAATTAGATGATTTTTTCGAAAAATTAAAAAAATGCTTACACTTTTTCCACAATTTTCAAAAGCGTTTTTTAAATAGTTGTTGATGATCTATCTACTTAATCATTATTTTAATAGAACATCACATGCATTATTTTGTATGAAAAATGGTTGAAACCAATGCCTTTTTAGAAAGCGCCCTCTTGTGTTTTAATGGCTCTTTTTGAATGATAACAGGCTTTTTACTTAGTCGTTTGTAATTTAGTATACCTTTCGAGCATGGTGGAGTAATAACTATTAGTTTATAATGTTACTGTCCAGGTTTGGTTACTAAAGTTCAGCCTTACCAAAACTGTACTACCCCTTTAACTTCTAAAAAGGTGGGGGATGTTGGTATTTGTACAGGCCACCCCCGCATCAATAAGTGGGGGGATGGGATATATCCCCCATCCCCCGGGATTTACGCCCGTGAACACACTAAAACACACGCTGTTGATCCCATGTGTATCTCCTGGTGGAACTATTGTTTCTGGCATACATTTGAATTCAGATCTGTCTGATTAATAAAGTGGATCTGTAAATGATGTGTTTGATGTAGAAGGATCAGTTTCAAGAGAAGGGGGAAATGTTCTCTAAAGTGGAGGGCATTGCGAGGGAGCGAAGCGACCAAGCGGGGGAGGGGGTGTCCCCCTCCCACTGTAGGGAGCTTTTGCATATTTTTGGCTTTAAATTGTGCGATTTGGTCCATACCCGAGACAAAAAATATTATATGATTCGTAGTTCAAGCTATGGAATCAAACATACATAATGTATGCATAAGAAAAAGTGGGAGGGAAATGTATGGGGGGGGGGGGGGGGGGCATGTCCCCCTTCCCCGTCCCCCGCCTGTTGACGCCCATTTTCAAGTACCGTGTGACTAGACCCACGACACGGGTCCCTTGGGTTAGGTTCAGTAGACCATGCTCAACTGATGCAGATGTTGACTCTGGAGAAGATGACTGATGGTGCTCTTTGCCTAGACATTTTGGACTACGTATAGTGCAGCTATGCGAATGATTTAGACACATTTTGCTTAATTTCGGGTCGTTCGACATTTTTTTTTTTTTTTGCCAAACGATTTGGGGGGGGGGGGCACGTGCCCCCCCCCCCCCCGTGCCCCCCCCCCCCCGTGCCCCCCGTAGCTACGCCACTAGAGGTTACAATGATGCAAGGGATATTATTCTAGACACTCCCCTTCAAATGTGTCTCATATTATGATTGTATCTCAGAGTTGAATGGGGACCTGGGAATGGTGGAGGGGGGCGGGGGGTATGATCGTGCGATCAAGGGACGTTCCCGAGATCTGGAATCCCCTGGAATCATTCGAAGTCGCACAAAATCCCCGGCAAACTCCAGACAAGTCCGGGAAACAAGTTTGGAGAAAAAGATACCCTAAACGCGTATTTGTTTAACTCCACAAACATACCCTTTTTTCAGATTTTGGCCTTTTTGACACCCTAAACGCGTCACGCGCGTGACGCGCCATGATCGGCAAAAAGTACCCTTTTTACGCGTTTTTTTGGTCGCGCGTGTGTACAGCAATATAGTTGAGTGGCCCCCCGGGCGTTCAGCAGACCACACCACAGAATTGTAGGAAGAAATAGATACGGAATAAATTTTCAAAATGGTCAACTTGTACTGGCGCAACTAATACACTATTGATCAAAATTAAACATACAATATTGTTGAATATAAATTATACTTCCGTTTTTTACATTAAAATTTCTTTTTGTGTAGCACAAATTTAAAAATCTGAAATTTTCTTTCAAACCGGCTGCATCATCAGTTGTGGTATTATGAATCTACGTATATCTAGGTCCATGGGTCAGAGGTGTGCGCGCTTCCTTTGTTGTTGTTGTTGTTTCTATCGTAATGTTGAACGTTTGTCTAATTTACATAAATTGTCTCTGCGCAATACGCTTATTTCCCCATGGAAACGCTTATCCTGTAGAAAAGTGAATAGCGCGCGATAAGGTAAACCATCCTTAATATATAAGCGTATAGCTGTATAATACGCTTATTGTACAAATACGCTTAATATATTTAAATATCCTTGAAACAAACCAACCCGTATATAACTAGAAGCAGAGGGTTCATACTGCGCGCTAATCTTGGAAACTGTTATGGACTGGCTAACATCAAAGACAGTAGAATTACAAGACAGCTCACTGGCGGTCGCGCAGCGATGTCCCTTCAAACAGAATGAAGATTCAAATCGAGCTAAAGAGAAAGTTTGGTACACCCATAGGTTTGGGTACAGTACTGAATCTTGTTTATTTTAATTAATTAAAAAACATTTAAAAATTATTTAAAAATTATTGTCGATGAGCTTTTTTGGAACAAATGTTCCCTTTGTTAGTATTAGTATCACTTTGTACAAGAAAATTGTCTAGTATGACGATTGAACATCAGCTTATCTCCAAGTTGAGTACACCTGGGGACACATTGTTTTTCTAATTCAATATTGTCTTTGTATATGTAAAAATATTTAAAAATTATTGTCGATGAGCTTTTAGAGATTTTCACTAACATTTTTTAAATAAAGAATTGTTAAATTCACAGATCTCGAACGTGCACGATAAACAGGCAATGGCATATTTGGATATACGCACCGACAAACCAATCGACTTTGTTCTTCCCAACATGATACTGCTTTGTGGAATAATTGACCAATGATAACTGCGTATGTGTGCGCATTATAAAATCGGTGCGCTTAGTCAGCTGATTTATTTCCGAAAATAGTGTTGTTGCTAGGCTAAACATAGCCGAGTCATTCACATTAAGCCAGCAGCAACAACAACAACTGCAACAATAAATATGTGGGGAACCCCCTGTGCAATTTGCATTGTGACGTCAGGACTGTAATTGCGCGCATTAACTGAGGACATTCACTTTGTACAAGAAAATTGTCTAGTGGTCGGTCTTTCCATTAAGCGTCTTTGCTAACATGGAATTCTGGGATACGTTTAGTCTAGGATCGAGACGCTCGATCGTATGCTGAACATAGCGCGACCAACGAGAGCTGGTTTGCGTAACATCAGTAATCGCTGCTCACGAGGCCTTGGCTGGCAACCATCACTGCTGTTGTGCAGATCTCTCTCGTTGGCGGCTATCTATTATGGGTGGTGGGATTTTTTTCAGCATGCGATCGAGGGTCTAGATTATAAGACTACAAAATACCCAGCATTCCATGTTAGCCAGTTCATGAAGTTTCCCTAACCGGCCATGTTTGCTGCGTGTTAAGGCTATGGGAAAATTAGCGCGCAGTGCCTAGATTCTCTTCTAGTTATTTATATACTACTTCTATGACTAGAATGCTCACTTATCGCGCGCAAGTCACGTGTCCCATAGACTTTGTACATGGGCAAAATGGCGGAGTGACAAAGTTGAAAGTTGAGAGTTGAAAGTTGAAGCTCCCATGGACTACTTCTCTACGTCATCGCGTAGTGACCTAGAAATACTTGACCAATCATCATGCTATGCAGTGCGTAGACTATCGCGCCGATTTTCCTGCGCACTGTCCTAGATTTGATCAAGCTTATGAGAACAATGGCATCCATTGTGACGTATGCATATGAACTTGATTTATTGACCTCGATCCGGTGACGACGCGTATGAACTACTCTGTGATTGGTTAACTGTAATTCCCAAGTAACCCATAATGCAACCAGTAGTAGTCCCTTCCGGTGACCAAAAATCGCGGCACTCTGGCAGCAGTGACACCAGGGGGGTGTCACTGCTGCCAGAGTGCAGCGATTTTTGCTCACCGGAAGAGCCCACAACTGGTTGCATTATGGGTTACTTGGGAATTACAGTTAACCAATCACAGAGTAGTTCAAACGCGTCGTCACGGGATCGAGGTCAATAAAACAAGTTCATATGCATACGTCACAATGGCTCCCATTGTTCTCATAAGCGTGATGAAATCTAGGACAGTGCGCAGGAAAATAGGCGCGATAGTCTACGCACTGCATAGCATGATGATTGGTCCAGTATTTCTAGGTCACTCCGCGATGACGTAGAGAAGTGGGCTACGGGAGCTTCAAAAATCGGTTCACTCCGCCATGTTGCCCATGTACAAAGTCTATGGGACACGTGACTTGCGCGCGTTAAGTGAGCCTTCTAGTTATAAACGGGTTGGTTTGTTTATTCATACTTCTATAGCCGTATTCAGACGATGAAAGCCAAGTTCTTAAGAATTGCAATTCTTAAGAATTGCAATTCTTAAGAAGTTCAAAATGTGTGTTCAAACGATGCCAATTCTCGAGAGTTGCAATTCTTAAGAATTAAAACCGGAAGTAGCATGCGCGCCTTTCTCATTTGAGGTCACGCGCGCTCACTTGACTTGTTTTCACACCGGAAGCATATCTCGGTCATGAGGTCAACCCAAACCACGAGTCTCGAAGCTGATTGTGTTCAGACGGTAAAAAAAGTAGACTGCGCGCAGTCGCGCGCTTATCGCGCGCTCATTCTGCGCAAAATCTTACAAGTATCTTGTGGTTATCTTGTGGTTTGCAAACCACAAGATAACCACAAGATAACCACGAGATTGCGCATTTTTTGCAGTGTGCGCAATCTCGTGGTTTGTAAACCACAAGATAACCACGAGTTTTGCGTGTTCAAACGAGCGCAAACCACAAGATATTCTTAAGAATTGCAAACCACAAGATAACCACAAGATAACCACGAGATTTGCTTTTATCGTCTGAATGCGGCTAGTGAGTGACACCCCCCTGTGCGCGGACCATGAAATAGCGCAATACGCGCTCTGTGTAGGGCTATAATTGCCCTAAGGGGGCCAGTGTCACAAACAGAACATAGTGCAGTGATGGTTCTGTGATCAATGGTTTCTTTTCATTTATACTTAAGTTTAATTGAAATAATTTATTTGTGCGATGATAATAATCATGCAAAGGATATAGAGCAAACGGAAAGGATATAAAACAAATATACCAAGCTTTTAGTTCAAAAGTATAGTGGAAATTATATATCTTCGGAGGGACTGGCATAGTTAATATTTTTGTCCTCGGGTCTTCGACCCTCGGAAAAAATAGTTCTATGCCAGTCCCTTCTCCGAAATATAATGTCGACTATACTTTCTCACAGCTTGGTATATTTGTATAATATATAGTTATATATAGTACTTCTTGTAACCATATAGAAGCCTCAATCCAATACGAACAAATGTACGTGTGGGACTATTAGCCAACAGTATGTGTTCCAATAGAAGAGTTGTTGGGCTTTTCGTTGATATCAATTTAAACCATGGATATTTTATTTGAAATGCTAAAAAATCCTCCCAAAAGCTCAAAAAAATGCAAAGCTTTGATTTTCTGTCAACTCCATATCTGTTTGTCTAATTCACACTCGACCCTTCTCCATATTCCGGTTCACTGCACACACGCCATTTGCATAATCCTTACGATTAATATGCCATCGTAATAAAGAGATAATTTCCATTAAAATGGTATCAAATTCAACAATTTTGATGAATGGAAAGGGTGGCAGTATTCAATAGAATGTTAACCTTTTGAAAAATGGTCAACACAGTCATGCACTCGTAAATTAAATGCATTAGGGCCATTTTGCGACATTTCACTTCCTGCCTCCCCCTATTCTGTGGGCTACTGCAATCGTCCAAATTGCATAATCACTACACATATTAATGCAACGTTTGAAAGGTATAATTATAATGAGGCTTCATTGTGTCACCGATTTCGAGTATTCTTATTAAAAAATACGAGAGATATGATCGATCAAACTTGAGTTTCCGAACTTTTTTTGAGGGGTTTATAATAAGAATAAATATATAATTACCACCCTGGATGTTGCCTCCAATGCCATCTGTTGGTAGAATGAATCCGGCAACCAACTCTCCAGTTTGACGGCCTTCACGTTTGATGAGCACAGCCACTTTGCCATGTGTAGTCCTGCTGGGTCGCTCAGATTTCCCAAGCAGATACGGACAGACTGAACCTGGAAAATATGTCAACACGAGGAAAGTAAAATATCTAACTATTGACTGACATTCGAGAGGAACAGCCAGTTTGCTATTATACTGTTGTTAAATGGTGGTGGAGGGTATAGCACGAAAATTACATCCCGAGGGATTTTAAATGCTATTGAGGGAAGAGTAAATAAGTCCCAAGACGAAGTCGAGGGACTTATTTTATGCACGATGTAGCATTTGAAATCCCGAGGGTAGGAATATTCCGTGATTTTCCCGACAACAAATTTAACAACTGTTTTATCATCTGTCTGTCCAAACCTTCCCTAGTAATATTTGTTAAAATATAAATACTCTTATCTTAATATAACACGGTACAATATTATGTCTTCATGTGATACATTAGTTGCGATGATTAAGAGTAATGATAAGCAGACTATTACCGTATGCAATGCTCGAAATTAGCATAGCAAATATCAAAAAAAAGAAGAAGAACAAAACAATTCTTTTGTTTCGATTTTTTGTTGTTGCAGATACCCAGTAGCCATGTTTAGTCCTGTCTAGGGCACGACAAGAGCGTGCTTTTAAATGTAGCATTCAGCAAGTTATACCCTTTACTCACACTCGCGAAAGGGCCGCCTTCGGCGGCCTTTCGCTTTGTGTGAGCGATATAAGGTGTTGAAAGGACGTAGAGTTGACACAATGGTGGATTGGAAAAACAAAACAAAAGAAGTTGGTGAATGTGATCCTAAACAGAATTATAGCACGTGTGCACACAATACATGTACATTAATAAATGTGTAAGAGTTTGATGTTAAAGTGTATTTTGAAGAGGTTGTTTGTCAGTCTATAAATAATAATCTATAAAGTAGCGCATTTACCCCCCCCCCCCCCCCCCCCCCCCAAACAAAAAGGAGTAAAATATTGAAAATATATCATGTATTTGTTTTGCATTTTGGTGGTTTTTTTTTCAATTCAAATTTGCCTAAAAGAAAAATTGTTTAAATGAGCCAATCTGATTGAAGGTGGTAACACTACATTCACACAATTGTAAACAATATACAAAAAATAACTACCCCCTAAAGAACTGCTCATAATTTCATAACTCTTGAATGTAGAGACGATGTCATCTTACCACAATATTGGTACATTTGTTATGTACATTTTGTGTGAAAATCAGAGATATTCATCAATGTATGGCTAAATGAACACAGATTAAAGACAAAATGGCCCAATTCAAAAGTCACAAGACATTGTGCGTGCCTGTACATTGTTGTGAAACAGCACATGGCTGAATGCATTGATTATGGTTTATGAAACAATGCTGTTTGATATTCCATCCATTTTTATTTTTGAATGGCACATGTGTTTATAGCTGCGCTCATCTGGACTGTGGTAAGTACCAAGGGCGTCGTTTTCTTCTCGCCATTGGGGGGGGGGGGGGGGGGGGGGATGATTCGTCATTTTGATCATCTCTGACGAGGGAGCGAAGCGACAACCCAGCAGCGTCCCCGGGTTTTTATGGCTTGGGGGGGGGGGGGGGGGGGGGAGGGCTAGGGGGCCCCAAAGCTTTTGAATTCAGCTGTTTAGAAATTGGAAGATTGTTAAGTGTACATTGCAAGCATTATGTTATGACCTGGGCTATGTCCAATATGAACTTTATCCTGATATATACATATTTGCAAGCATTTTGATGGAACCCTGAATAGCATCAGTCATGGGATATCCATATTGGGAAGCTTATTGGGGTCCAGAGGGCGGAGCCCCCGGAAGCTTTGTGATTTGTAATATCCAGATATAAATATGTTGTCTATATGTAAATATAGAGTTAACTATTGGCTTTTGATTTAGCTGTTTAGAGATTGGAAGATTATTGAGTGTACATTGCAAGCTCCTGCTATGATGAGGGCACTGTCCAAGTATGGATGAAGTTTAGTATGATAGATAAATACTGTCGATTGCAATCATCATGATGGAACCCTGAATAGAATAAGTCAAGGGATACCCATATTGGAAAGCTTATTGGGGGACTAGGGGGCGAAGCCCCCGGAAGCTTTGGGATTTGTAATATCCAGAAATACAATTACCTATTGAATAGTTAGCTCAATTTTAGTGAGCGAAGCGCAAACGCACAGTGGGCCAGGATTGCCTGAAAGTTTGCCAAGAGAGATTAAGTCCTGAATAAAACTATTTAATGAGTACAGGGCTGGGACTGGGTCAAATAACCTTAATAGGGGTTCTAGGGGCGCAGCCCCGGAAAATTTTGGATTTGGGTCGTTTTGCATTATCAAAAAGTGGTTTAAAGAAGACTAGGCTTCCATTCATGAGAGGGGGCAATCCTTCTTAATTCTAATGTTATCATATATTTTTGAACCCCAAATATTGGGGGGGGGGGGGGGGGATGATAATACAGGCCATCCCCCCCCCCCCCCCCCCCCACCTGAAATATTGGGGGATATATTCCCCCTCCCCCATCCCCCCGTGATCGACGCCCCTGGTAAGTACCTTATTCAAAATTAATTGTACAATTGTAAATAGAATTATAATATGAGTATGACATTGTCATTGACAGTGTCAGATGTGTTTAAAAGACTTAGAGACATTATTTATTGGCTAGCCTCCCTATCCTAGACCTAGCACCATTATAATTATATGAGCCATAATTATTACCATTTTGCTAACACTAACAGTGGTCAGAGTCCAAATAGTTAAATAGGACCAAAACAAATTATAATACTAGCGTTTTTATTGTATGATTAGTCTATGACAACCTGTACAACAAAATGTGTAGAGGTCTGTAGTGTAGCTAGACAGTCAAGATGAAGGTCAAAGGTCAATTAACGTGACTGTCTTCATTATTTATAGAATTATACCACACAATTTTTTCCAAATGCCCACTTTGGACTCCGACCACTGTTACTGTTAGTGTTAGCAAAATGGTAATGGCTCATATAATTGTAATTGGGCTAGGATAGGGAGGCTAGCCAATAAATAATGTCTCCAAGTCTTTTTTTTAAAACACGTCTGACACTGTCAATGACAATGAATATCATACTCATATTATTATAATTCTATTGACAATTGTACAATTAATTTTGAATAAGGTACTTACCAGAGTCCAGATGAGCGCAGCTATAGGAGTAGACCAAACATGCAATATCCGTTGCCATGCCAGAGCCATCCTCTTTCAGGAAATATTTTGAGTTTCTATATTTCATTTCGAGATTTCAAACAACTTATTTAAAAAATCGGAAACCTTTAGAATGATCTGCAGTCAGAACGAATGACACGTGGAATTTTTTCAGCCCGAGGCGTGCAAAACCCTAAAAGTTTTTGAATATCAAAGGATTTCCTTACTCAAATTATAATATAGATACAAAATATTGGTTAGTTAAAAAGTTGCAAGTTAATTGAGCAAGTAATACTGCTGCTAATGAATATTCATACATTCTTGAGCAGACGTAGGCTACTCATTTTCTAACCAGTCGTTGTAAACAAAAAATTCATATTAAAAATCGTTATTAGTAATTTTAGTTATTTGCGTATTTTGCATATCTAATGAGTATCAAAAATATTCATATATATCTACTCAATGTACAATTACCAATAAACCTACCCAAAACCCAATATAATTGGACAGTTTTTCGAAAAGTATTAATTCAACTTCTAATGCAATTATCGATATATGCCGAATTATGTTAATCAATAATTTCATATTTTGGGGGGAAAAAATGCCTACAATTTTAGTTTGGGGCTAAAAATGACCGTGATACCATTACGTTTCAGCCAAGTTAGAAAATAACCGCTTCTCAGACCTGAGGAGAGGTTGAGAGATTCGTGCCTCTAGTAGAATTTTATCACCGTTTACACCGTTCTTATCGGTAGTGGCCTCGGCGCTAATTTCTAGCAGATGGTGTCTCAATCAAGACGTCGTGCTGCTAGTCTTGATACGCAGACACTACAGACGAGTTTGGGTTCGGATGTGTACAGAGTATCAAGTTTGTTCGCTTTACCCTATTGTCAAATGGTAGGAAGGAGTAGAGAGGAGAGAGGATCAACCGCATTTAGTATAGGAGAGGGGGGGGGGGGGGGGTTATGGTAGAAAAAACAGAATTATAAGTTGTATGAATTATGTAGTTATGTAGTAATCATGAATGTTGTACATAATTATACCTAAATATAAATCAATGACAATGTTGAATTTAAAGATTTTGAGATTAAATAACTTTGCCATCATTCATTATGTGGATGAAGTGTACATGATTCTTTTTATTTGTGTGATTTTCGCAATGTATTTAAACAATGCAGCCAATTATTATTCTACAAATAACCTGCAAACTAGCGGCACCCGCGGGGTTTTTAATCAGGGAAAATCCATCACGATTTTAAGAACACAACGACCTATACAACTTTTAAAACTGCCCGGTACCCAAATGGTTAAAATACGAAAGAGACACGGGTGTTCTAGTTCGACCCCACCTATATAATTATTATATATACCCGCTTTTTTGCAGATGTCATTGCGATTCATCCTTTCAACGAGACCTCCTTATTCCATGTATAAACCCAACCCATCGGATATCGCCGGCCTAGTCTGCATGTTTAAATGTTAATAATAATAATGAAAATAATTATGATGAACTTGTATGTACATGGCGAACAAACACATGTACTCGATGTGGTTTTGTCTGCCTGGGTTTTCTTTATTTTGCGAAGTTATTAGGCGGACTCTGCCTCACCTCCCCAGCACCCCCCCCCCCCCCCCCCCTCCTTTCCAAATTTGCTGGATTCTACCTATAAAACTACGGTTTGATTTCCGATCTCAGTATTATACTATGTTCATCATTTTCTTGTGAAACCCGGAGATATATATTGAGTCAAAGAATGAAAAGGTCTAGAAACCTAGACTAGTGGCCATGCAGTTTACTGCGTGTAACCGGAGGAGATTATTTCTATAATACCACTAGGTCTCAGGGGGGCAGTTAATAGGGCATGGAATGTTGACCAAAGCTGTAAAAATGGTTGAGGTGATTTCCACATTGGTGGAGATCACGGCTAACTTAGTGAAACGTCATGATATTCTGAAACCCATTGGCCCGTATTCACAAAGGAGGTTTGGCGAAGGTTTGTAACAATCCCCGATTTATCTGCGTCATATTACGTCACTTAGACCTCGGTTTAGACCATAGACTGAAATCCCGTTTCACAAAGGAGATTTGAAGGAAATCCGAGATTTATATACGTCATCAGAAGCGAAAATTACAGTCTGCTCAAAGGGGTGACAGTGACAATGAATTTTATGACAATGAATTTTATTCTCAATAACGGCCCCTCACGGGGGCATGGGAGAAATACAACAAGTGTATATACATATATCAAGTATAAACATAATAAAAAACAAACAAAATATTTGGCAACAACTTTTAACTAGCACACACTTATTTAGCACTAAGAAAACTTAGCCATAATAATACTACAAAACCTTGATCAATTCTTTAACTGCCCAATATTTCTGACATTGAATAATTGGTTCATCTTATATACATTTGGCCTCTTAAAATAATGACCTTTAACTAGCTGCTTCCGATCATTCTGAAATGCAGGGCACACTAAGACATAATGAAATTCACCCCCCTGATCTTGTAAGGAACACAAGCTGCAAATCTGCAACTCTTGCTCAGGCAAGTATCGACCATTTGCTATTGGGAGTTTATGGTTTTCACACCGAAATCTAGACAAAGTTATCCTATCTTTAACATCCAACTGCACTAAATATTTTTCAAAACCAACCACACTTTTAAAGATCCTATAATTTATACACAAACGATTCCTATTAACCTCATCATTCCAATTTTGCTTATACATATCAGCTAACCTCAAATTCAAAGACAATTTCACCCAATCAATATTCAATGGAACATCAACAGTCCAGATGTTTGACATTCCACACCTATCCAAAATATATTTTATATGTTTAATCCACCTCGACTCAAAATCACCCTTATCATACAACTTACGCAGCAACTTACAAACAATGTAAGATAACTTTGACTTTTTCCCCTGAACAATTCTAGCCCAGTAGCTAACCATACGCGACTCTACAGTACTTCTCAAATCAGACCTACCAAGTTCTCCATAAACCATACAATTAGCAGTACCACGATTAACTCTAAGCAATCTTTTAAGAAATTTCTTATGAAACATTTCAATACAATCAAGTTTCTGAAACCCCCAAACCTCGCAACCATATACAAAAATTGGTACTACAAGCTGATCTAATAACTCGCATTGAATATCCAAAGGCAAACACAATTTCCTTGCCTTACCAATTAAACAATATAATGCTCTCCTTGCCTGATTCACCTGTTTAACTATAGCTTTATTAAATAAACCATTAAAACTAAAGGTTGTCCCAAGATAAACATAATCAGGAACTACTTCCACTTCGCTCTCACCAAACATAAAGGCAGGAAATTTACGAACTTTTCCGCAAGAAAAAAAATCATAATTTTTGTCTTAGTAACATTGACAGTTAATTTCCAAAGTTCACAATACTGATGAACTGCACATAACGCAGCTTGTAACTCTACAGCTGACTCAGCCATCACAATAGTATCATCGGCATAAAGTAAAGCATACAATCTTACAAATACCTCTACATCGTCATCACTAAGGTTTTCCCTTATCTCAGTAGAACACATATTCAGACCCTTATAATGCCTACTAATAAAATATTCAAATTCATTAAGATATATCGCAAACAAAAGAGGAGACAAATTTTCTCCTTGTCGACTATATGGTATTTTTAACATTTAAAATTTACCCTTTGGCTTTGGCTTTGATTGTTGTACTTGTTATTGTAGAATTCAAATTGCCGCAAAATATAACATGCACGGCTCCACACATACATTTTTTGTCAGTGGTCCATTCGGGCCAGTGAAATAATTTCTTCCCCCTTTTTGGTGACCCGAAAGAGAAATTTACTGGCCCCAAAAGATTGTTTCATTCATGAGTAAAATGATTACTATTAGCAAGGCTTGACACTCGCACTGGCCCGGGGCCAGTGAAATTGCACTTGGGGCCAGCAAAATTTCTTCCGTTTTTTTGGTGGCCCGATCGGGCAAGTAGATTTTCAACCCGACATTGACAAAATGAAAATATCTTGTTTTCTTTTATGTTATGCTTCATCTGTAATCACATGTTTGATAAAAGGAAAGAGTGAATTTTGAAGAGTAAAAAGCTTACTCATAAAATACAATTTTGGGGCCATTAAATTTTTGTTTGGGCCACCAGAATAGGGGAAGAATCTATTTCACTGGCCTGACCGGGCCACTGACTAAAAAGGTGATTGTGGAGCCCTGCTATTAGATAATATCACTCTTTCCTGATCAAAATTGTAATTATAGAATATAGATGAATTATGACATGGAGCTTGGAAGAAAATCAGACTTTTCTAATTTTGTCAATGTTGGATAGAAAATCTGCTTGCCCGTTCGGGCCACCAGAATAGAATTCTTATACATTCTTACTGGCCCGAACGTGCAATTTCACTGGCCCCAGACCAGCCGGCCAGTGCCCTGTACATGCCCTGTACATGTACACCTTCCTTACTCCCTTTCACCCTGTGACTATGTACAGTGACTGTACAGTGACTGTATAGTAACTTGTATTGATTATTGTTTTAGCCATTTTTTACTATAAAAAAAACCCTTGCCATATATGCACATAGACTATAGCTACATGTAGATCAACACATCTGGCGCTGTCATGGCCTCTTTTACATTTTTACTGAAATATTTTACTCTTGGCCCAGGCTTCTAGTTATATTTGTTGATCATGCATTTGGCTAAAGGTTAGACATACCAGGGTACGTCACTATGTCTACACTCTACAGTCTAGGTTGAGAATGCTATTAACAATTGTATGTTAATCAACTATCTCTATCTCATACAATTTATCAGCTGCTGGGTATGAGTGATTGCTTTCTTCTTCTTTTTCCCCATTTCATCATGCAGTGGTTTGCACTTTTCAAGGATAACATACAGTGGGACTATAAATTCTCATGAATTTCAGTGGCATATGCTTATCTGTTTATTTTCTTTTTCATTTTTGTTTTCTTCAGGGAATCAGTACTATTCTAGAGGATGCATGTTGATGAGGCTCAAATGGCACAGTCGTCTGTTTGGCGCGTCAAAAACGGATGGCAGAAACTGTTGCAAGACCAACAGGAACCATGATGGAGATCAAGCCTTCTACGTCCTTAATATCAAGAACAGGTTCTCTGTCAGTGTTCAGGTGCAAATAAAGATAACATTGTTTGTCATATGAAAATGGCCACTGCCAGAGCAGTGAAATAAAAATCATGTAACTACTGATGACATTAATTATAAATGTTTACACACATTTGATATCCTTGGCAATGAGAATAAAGTTTACATTGTTTATCTTTAACCAAATATAATTGCCTGGCCACTTTGTGAGTTTTTTATCAAGGCTTGTGTATCTTTTGATACTGAATTTGCAAAAATCATAAATAATGTTATGAAGTCATTGGACCTTTTATTTCTGCATATTTCTTACATATATATAACATATCAGTTATGTGGTAATTTTTTGTTATTGTAGATGTGTGTCTTGTTTGAGGGTTGAAACAGTAAATAATTAGTTAGAAATCAAGTAAATCAATATGTAATGTACAAGTTACAAATGGACAATAATGTCTTTCGAAACAATACCACACGAGGAATATCAGGATCTTGCAATTTTGTTTTCGTATTAATATCCCAACTACTAGTTGATAACCAATGATGAATTAATCAAAATTGATTATTCATGAGCAAAATTGAACAATTTCCTTACTGGCATGATTAATCACCATTTATATGTTAATGTGTTGACAAAATAATAATCTATAAAATTTGCTTTATTTGAAAAAAATAGTGAAATTTAATGTATTAATCAGGCAAAATTGTATTTGATTTTTCATATTGACAGGTTCTTATCGCTGCAAAGCCTTCGAGGTGGCAGGAGGTCTGCAAAGCTAGGATTTTGTATGAGAGCTTTGAATTGGCAGACAGCTTGAGACCAGGGCAGATTTTCTGCTTGGAGGTGGAGGAAAGGTAGACTAATTCTTTATGTGAAAACATGTATTTGTTATCTTTCTTCCTTAATACTTTTTCATTGTTATACTTTGGACAATCTGTAACATTCAAGGAATGTCCATTGTAGAAAAGTTGCACTGCATATTTTTGTTGGTAATTCCTGTAAATAAGCTAATGTGTTTTGAATTTTAGTTCACAAATGTTTCTAATATCTAAATGCAACTTGATTAGTTTTGCTGTAAAGTGTTCCTCATATTTTTGTACAAGTGACACAAGATATCATTGCTGATTTCGTGTACAAAACATCCAGTGTATCCTCTATAGTATTCACCCCCAAAAGGTTTTATTGTAATTATTTATATTGTTTTTTTCTCTTCCCCCCCCCCCCCCACCCCTCCCCTCTCTCTTAATCCCTTTCGATTTTGCAGGTATACATTCTCTCCATGATGCCATTTTTTCGCTCTGAAGGTGAACCACAGATGCCCTAACACTCTAACACTGCCCGCAAAAAAGGGAGATGCAAGGCGGTTCCGCGCCTCAAAAATGTGTTGTGGCTCGCTCGTTTCTATGAAACAGGCCGATCATGGAGGAGATATGTTGTCCAAATGTCCCAGTAGTTTTCCGCAACAAGTATGTGAAGGTATATGAAGAATATGATATTTAAGTTCTTCAAGCAGGTTTTCCAGCAATGTGACATTAACGCTGGCAACAAGTCAGTTAATAACTCATTAGCAGGTAGTAATTACTATTCCTGGTCTGGAGCATGATCACGATCTCGATAACCATCTCGAGCACGATCTCGATCACCCTGTGCGGCGTACGAAGTTCGATCAACTTTCTCAGGAGCACGATCTCGATAACCATCTCGAGCACGATCTCATAACGCCAGAATCAAATTTTTGAAAATCTGCCAACATGGTTTAAAATTTGTTTCTCTTGATCTCTTTATTGAATAATCATTTTAACCAAACATCACATTCACACTGTGTTGGTTGATAAAGAGAAGGTCGTTAAGTCAGTTTTGTTCATTAGAGATAATTGTTCTCTTTTATATTTAATTAATATTTCCAAAATGAGAACATGCAAGGTGGTATGTGTATCTCGATTAACCCAAAACTCGACTTCACATCCTTCTTACTCTCACCCCACAAATTGTTGATAAAAAAGTGGTTGAATGTGAGGTGTTTTGTGGGCGCTCTCTCGTGTTAACAGCTGCTTTCTAAAATCAAAACCACCCTGTAACTTAACCGTGGATGTTTTATTACCATTTTGGTAATTATGAACTCTGTAGGCTTTCAAGAACACCGTTCATTGTGAAGTAAATGGTGGATATCATTTAAGATTTCACATATGTGAATTATTATTTGCATTGTATATATTTCATAGACTACTGATTGACTGTGATTAATTATGCTGATACAATTTTTTTTTTTGTACATGTACTTACATACTTGCTTACTGTGTGCAAAAAACCCCTTGCATTGAACATTTAGCTCATGATCTGAATTATGTAACAATCCAATTCAAGTGTTATGTTTTATCTATGAATAATGACAAAACATGTTCATGTCAAATTCCACAGCATTAAAAACAAAATTTAAAAAGTATATTTCTTTGAGGTAAACAAGTTGTGATTCTATTTGTATTGTGCATAATTTGAGCTTTGAATATGAATAGATTATATTTAAATCTGTATATTTATCAATTATACTAAACAGAACAAAAAGTAAATTCCCTTAACAATTATGTATCATACAAAAATCAAGAAGTAGTCGACAATTAAAAAAAATAGTTATGCATGTACAGCTATGAAGTACATTTGGATATAATCAGAGATATTCATGTCTTCATTGTTGTGAAATATCACATGCATATCAAATGCATTGAATATGGTTTTTGAAAAATGCTGTTTAAAACTTATTTTTTGTTATGGAACATGTGATTCAATGCATTTGTTTAGATTGTATAATAGTACAATTTTAAATGTCTAAATTGGAAATGAACAACAGTTCTGAAGAAAGAAAAAAACATTTGTCTTTATTTTCATGAGGTAATAATGTTATCTTTTATTTTTACACATGTTTTTCCTTTCTACTATTATAGTTTTTGCCTGACAGCATTTGAAACAATATTTTGCTTTAAAATAATGAGGGGTTGCTTGGGGGTGGGGGGGGGGGGGGATTGGCTTTCTTTTTGTGCTAGGGTGTTTGATGCCCCTTTGACAGTATTTGCAATTTAATGTTCTAGATTAAATTAAAAAGGGATCACAATATTTAAGATTTGTAAATATAATAACCAATATCGTGTTGAGTTTTGTATCATTTACTTGTCGAGAAAAGGTGTTTGTATAGTGGTTATTGTATAAAATAAGTGAAGTCACAGAGAATGTTCATGTAATAAAACTATAATATGATTATTTGAATTTTCTTCATCCATTTGTGTGTATTTCTAGATTTTCTTTTTGCTAATAGAGCTATACAGCCTTCCAGAACCCCTATAAAGGAAAGAATATTTAATCAAATATCTACCAACCTACTAAATGCATAGTAAAATATTTAAAAATAGATATCAACTAAAATAAATGTATGCGTCTTACTGTCCTTTTTTGAGGTGTTTGTGTGTGTGTGTGTGCATGCGTGTATATTTTGTATAAATATGTTTGTATTTACGTGTGTGTGTTTGCATGATTGTGTCCGTGCATTTATGTCTGTTGCATGGTTTAAAAAAATACACTTACACTAAGTAATGCAATAAACTCATTAAAAGCAAAAACACAACTTATCCCTATAATACACAAACAAAAATTCACAAAGTAGGTTATACCAGATAAGTGAGTCCAATTAATTAAATTTGAATTTATTTCCACATGTTGTGTGCGTGTATGTGTGTATTAATGTTTGTGCTTACGTGTGTATGAGTGTGTGTTTGCGTATTATGATTGTGATTAAGTAATTCTGTATGTTAAATCGTGAAACATTTCAGAGGAAATGAAAACAAAAATATGGTTTTGTTATGAAGAAAAGAAACAGATATAACAAGCAACTTCCAGTGAATAGTGAGTAATATTCACTTGTAAATAATTTTCTTCAAATACTAAAAAAATGGGTCATAATCAAATCTTAATTCAAAACCTCCAAAACAAGCAAACTTTTTGAGAAAGGATGCAAGAGAAAGTGGATACATCAACGTCAAGAAATGTGGCGCAGATCAGATATTAATAAATAAATCTGTCTTGATCACATCACATTGTCCTTCTTTTCCTTATTTAGTTTACACTTGTTTGTTTTGACATATTATTAAATGTTGTATACAATCCATCTACGTGAAGTTTGGACAAGGATCGGCGGAGGGAACAAAAAAACCGTTATGGAGATAACGCAGTGACGTAGTTGTGTGGTTCAAAAGTATAACACAATTGTAAGTACGTGGGACACGTGTAACACTCCTGTGACGGCGCGCTGGTTTTATTCGACTCGATTCATGCAAATACATTTACAAAGTTGATTTTAGAGATGAATAATTAATATTATTTATCAGAATGCTCAGCAACATCTCCAGATTGTACTCAAATAGCTCATATCAACTGTTTTTTTCCATTATTTACATTTAACCGTGGTCTGTAAAAATAATATCAAAGGGTCGGCAGGTTAAGACTAGATTCACGAACCGCGGACTGTGGACAGACCTCGAAATTGAAGGTTTGTGAAATCGTTTCTGAAACGGAATGATGGTCTGTGCTCAGTCTGAGGATTTTACAAACCTAAGACTGAACAAACCCCAGTTTGTTACAGACTTCCTTTGTGAATACGGGCCATTGTGTTTGGTATCAGATTATAGGAAATTTGATTGTCTTCAAAATCATGCTAATTCCAGGTGTTGTTTGTGAAATCTTGCCAATAATATATGGCAAGTCAAAACGGCTACTTGTGTGGACGCCATCTTGGATTTAGAGGTGTTCACAACAAATTTGTTGACGTAGACCTCTGAATAAATTTGTCTCATTAACAATACTTGCAAGTACAATTGGTTTAAAATTGTTTTGGAGATCTGGCAACATAAGTCCTTAAGGAAGAAGGAAGCCCTTTTTTGATGTTGGCCGTCCCCTTGTAAGTATACTATCTGGATTGTATACTTTTTGCGAGATTTCCAGACAAACTGGCATTTTAGAGTAACGAATTTGGACCATATATTAACACTATGCCTATGGAGACAAGATCAACGCACGGAACCTCGTCAAATCTCCCGCCGAATCACGAGAACCTGACATCAAAACGTCAACCATGGCTACGCAAAGCACGGCAAAAATACCCAGCCCCGCACAACGATGTCCGGACTCAAGATGGGAGAGTCAAAGTGCCGACAAGAGACAACAAAATCACGACTCTCTCCTATGAAAACTACATAGCCCATAAAACATTAACATGGACTATACAGGTATGACCAATTCTATCTGCCCGTTTGACAAATTATATAATGTGAACGCATAAACGTAATCAGTGTTGTTTTTTTCAGTTCAGACGCTTATTTACCATTATTCGTTATGATTGAATGACCTAGCATTTGATATTTTCTCATCGATTGATTTACAACATTATGATACCCTCTGGCAATATTATTTTAGTGATGAATTTAATGAAGCTTTTACTGTGAATAATACAAAGGAAAATATATCATTATTTCACTTAAACGCACAGAGTTTTCTTTCAAAATATGTTCACATTCAAAGTTTGCTCGCATCGCTTGAGCATAAGTTACGTGTATGCTTTCACGGAAACGTGGTTTGAGAAACATGTACCCTCGATGCATAAACTCTTTGATTATAATTTTGTTCATAAACACCGTGAAAACAGAAAGGGTGAAAGGTGAATGCTTGTATATAAATCCCAAGTTTAAGGTGAAAGAACGGCCTGATCTTCAGTTTACTACCGACACAGTCGATACTCTTTTTATTGAACTTGAGCGAGAAACAACGAACAATATTGTATGGTTTATATACAACGCTCCAAACTCAAATTCAGATTAATTTATTGATTCACTATCAATTTGTGTTGAAAAGATATCTTATGAAAATAAGCAGTGCTACTTGACCGGAGACTTTAATTTTGACTTGCTCAAACACTCCTCCCATGAAGATACTGAATGATTTCTTAATACATTATTATCATGCAGCCTTAGACCTTTGATTACAAAACCGACCCGTGTTACTACCCACTCATCAACTTGTAATAACGTGTTCAGAAATGTATATGAAAATCCCATTTATTATGGTTTATTGTATACAGATGTGTCGGACCATTTTCCGGTATTTCAAATTACACAGGTCACTGATCCACTCCCGAGCAAATTATTTGATTATAGTAATAGGCAATTCTATGACAGAGGAATTAAGTAATTTAGATGTCAATGTCGTCACTTTACTGTGACGTCATCAGGACGCCGTTTTGTCAAATTTCAATAATCATCATATCTCAGTCATGCATTATCGATTTCACTTCAAATTTTGCATGAATATCAATCAGGTCAATCGTTATCTTTTAAGCTCATGCGCGTGCGCTTACACTCGGAGACGCGCGCGTACGCGTCCGTCAAAGGAAAACAAAATATCAAAACGCTAACCCGAGTAATTGACTATATGTTTCAGACAATTTTAAGCATTTCAAAAATTTCCGCGCGTGCGCGTCGGCGGGCGCGTTTTTGAGCGCGTAACACAAATGAACAAGGAAAAGTTCGTAGGTCGTTATCTACGGTAGCGATATTTAGTGTTTTGTTGGGCCACCACCCGCGGGGACAAATTGCATGTAGGACCGTACCTAGACCGTCTTGCTGCTGCATTCAGGCAACAATAATAATAAGCGATAGTTTGATTTTGTAGAAACAAAAACGAATGGTCAGGCCATTAAATGTTGGTTTCGAGAGTCTAAATAAAGATCAGTATCATCATGTCAAGTCTCAAGATTAATTTAATTGAGGAATTATTCAGAAACTATTGAAGAAACAAGTTTAAATACTAGTTTTCAAATCTAACTACAAATTAATGAAGTTTGATACGACTACGAGTCTGTGACTTCCAACTCGTACTGGCCAGCTACCAAAGCCTAAGCCTGGGCAGGCTAAGCCAAGGCTTTTAAAATTCAAAGTTGGTCTAGGAATTAGGATAGGACTAGGACTAGGCCGGGTATACCTCAGTCCTCGGGCTCAGGCTCAGGCTCAGCCTCAGTCATGCTCTAATTCTAATATCGGGAAACACTGGAACACAGACTGATTTTTGGTAACTGAAGTGATTACAACTTTTTAAAAAGAAATCCAAATCACACTAGACAGTCAGTAGACATTTGGAAATCAGTGCCAGCGGTCGTGGGCCAAGACTTAACTTGGTTACTTGGTCTTGGCCTTGCCCTTGGCCTTTGGTGGTTAATTACGGTCATTCATAAACCAATTGTGTACGGCCTATAATAAGATTAGGGCCATATTCAAAATAAATAGTGGCTGGACCTGGTCTAGTCAGAAATAACCAACTATTTGTGTGGTTTATTATGTGTTGTTGTTTTTAAACTATTTATAGTAATTGCACTACCCCTAATGGAGCGGTCAGTGGAGCAACTGTCGGAATATAGAGACTGTTTTTCTGGTGTAGAGACAATGAATGGCGGTAAAATTTCTGCTAGTGCAGGGTCCAGAAACTGCCGAGCTAGATGATAGTTGATGATAGATGATTTTTAAAATGATTGATAATTTTGCATGAATGTATGTTTATTGTATTAGTACTACCTACTAGTAGTAGGATTCTATGTGAAATTATGAATGTAGACTATAGTATTTTAGACTCGTCTCAAAGCAAATTACTGATTAATATCGATGTTCCTTTTTTATTTGGTGAACTGGCACTGATGGTTGGAAAACCCAACGATGGACACTGTCTAAGTGCTCTTGAATTGAGTATTTACTGTGATATAAACAAATTCATAATCGGATTTATGTTTGTTTATCATTAATGTAGATATTTTGTTTTATAATTTATTCTGCATTTGGTGAAGAGATTTGATATATATCTCATTTGAAATTACGGCATACAAAATACAACTTCCTGCTATATTCATAACAAGGTTATTGTTGATTGATTGTATTGTTTACATGTATATCTAAGATAAAACGAAATGTCTTGCACATTTTATGAAGCAATATTCTAGGAAACAATAATTACCTCATCGAATTTAAAAGCAAACAAAATAGACACCCAAGAGTGGTAGAAAGTACACAAGAAAGTACACACACCGTCCAAATTTACACCAATTCTTCTAGTTTCTATAGTAACGTATGTTTTGCTTTGTGTATTTTTCTTGATTCAACAGATCAAGTTCTACCAGTATCAAGGTAAACACACTGCGTGGACAACAAGCCAGAGAGGATTCAAGCAATGATTTAAGGGAGCCCATGGAAGATCGGCAATGTCTACGCATATGGTGCTGAATAGGCACACACACACATCAGGACTATTATAAAACCAGAAACTGATATTGACCATGCGGTCGAGTGAGTCATTTGTTATACACAGTAAAAACCTGTGTATAGTGGCCATCCATGGGAACCAAGAAAATAGGCCATTGTAGAGTGTAGACAGGTGATCTGTACATAGATTATCTACCTTTTCCTCTGCATTATATCACTTTTGTGGCCATTGCAGGCAGGATATGGTTGCTATTGACAGGTGGTTTCTAAAACACCGTTTGACCTCTTTTTGTTTGTAATTACACATGGCAAGACAGCAAACAAAAAGTTGAATAAGGCGAGAGGTTTAATTCTGGGCAGGTATTTGATTCCATACAAGTAAAAATGTAGCTTAACTGAGTCAAATTGAGGCTTGATTATTTCATCAACTGAAAATGTTGCCCACATTTTGGTGTCATTTTGTCTTTAAATATTTAATTTAGACTTACTGAAGTAAATTTCTAAAAAAAAAGATTTTAATACAAGTTCTCAGCTTAGAAAAATGTAAGTAAACTTTTATTATAAAGTATTGAATTGAATACCAACCCTGGTTATTATTATTTTTTTAACTTGTGCTGAATTATTGGTTAATTTTAGTCTTCATTAGATTAAATATTTAAAAATTCTTGCCGGGACTGCCGGGAATTATTAAAGGGATAATTTAGTTCTGGTAGAGAGAGTACAGTTTTAGTAAAACTGAATTTTAGTAATCAAAACCTACACCATTACATTACAAATTAATAATTATTACTCCACCATGCTAAAAAGGAATACAACATTACAAACGACTAAGTAAATAGCCTGTTATCATTCAAAAAGAGCTGTTTATACTAAAGAGGGCGCTTTCATAAACGCATTTGTTTAAACCATTTTAAATAAAATATTGTGCATGTGATGTTTTGTTAAATTAGTAATTAGATAGAGAGATAATCAACAACTATCTAAAAAAAACTCTTTTGAAAAGAGGAAGCATTTAAAAACGAATTTTAACGGCTGGTTCAAAATTGTTGTGGGGGCAGACTTATATTTGTCTTATGTTTCTCCTAGTTTTTTGTGTCAAATAATTGCATGGGGGCAAGTGGCCCATTTATAATCTATCTATGGTCTAGATATGACTTGATTGTTTTTGTAAAATAATTGGGGAGCGTTCATGACTGTGTATAACAGCGTGTATAACTTGCATTAAAAGATCATAATTATAAATGTAAATTAAAGAAATATGGGGTCAGTAACAAAGCGTAGTCAAAAGATTGGGGAGGCACATAGATTGTTGTTGGGGCAGACTTATATTTGTATTATGTTTCTCCTATTTTTATTTATTTTTTGTCAAAATAATTGCATGGGGGCAAGTGGGCCATTTATAATCTTTTTATGGTCTAGATATAACCTTATGGTTTTTGTAAAATAATTGGGGAGCGTGCCCATCCCCCGGAGTTATACTGGGTTGGTTACATTTTCTTTGGTCTACTTAATTTATATACGATTGTTGTTGTTTTTAAATTAAATGTTAATGAAAACCTATAATGAACGTTTATAATGTATATTTATGTATGTGTGGTATGAGAGGGTGTGTAATTAAAATTGAATGCTGTTTAGAAGTGTATTATAATCTTTTTATGGTCTACAATTACGTATTACTCAATCTTTATTACATACAGGCTATGATGACATGCATGTGGAGTAATGATATGACTAGATGGTGAATGACATCAATTTAGTTGTGCTGGTTTATAATCAGTAATAAGTTTGATAGTGATGTTTGTGGTGGCACACATTAGAACCAGAAGTAACCTGTTGGATTTATTTAGTTGAATTTGTTGTTGTTTGTTGTTATATGTTTGTTTGTTTGTTTGTTTGTTGTTGTTGTTGCTGTTATTGTTGTTGTTGTTGTTGTTGTTGTTGTTGTTGTTGTTTTTTTTTTTTGGGGGGGGGGGGTCAACAACTTAATTGCTGCTCTCTAGTCTGGTTGACAATACAGAAAACAATCTAACCATTACATTGCCTAATCCATAAGAACAATTTCCACCAAATATAAAACAGTTAAGCATGCCAACTTACACCCCATACACAATACTTTACAGTAGGATGTTTGTATTTAATATGAAGACTAAATCAGAACTCAAAGCTGGACATGGTACATTTAGCAAGGGAAATAGATAACTATCAATAAAAAAAATGACTGTATTGGAGAGCATAATCAACATTGGGCGAGTACGTAAACACAGTACACGTGCTTTTAAGAGAGAAACAACATCTCATGAATAATAATGATATGCTAATGAGAACAATTGTGCGTAAATATGCAAATCATATAAATACAGCGCGCAAGTTAAACTGCGCATGCTCAGTAGAATTTCGCTGCTGTACAGTTTCAAAACACTTCAAATACTTTTACGTGAGAAATAGCATTAAATGGGATCATCCGGCGCCTCATGTATATTCAAGACCTAGATAAATCGCTTCTAATTTGAAACACTTTTGGCCCGAGTTTCCTCTCTAGTCAAAATATTATAGTTACTCTATGGTAAAAACATCCCTTTTTTCGGCCATAACTTTTTATAAAGTCCTCGAACACCCAATTTTCTTTTAATATTCGGATAGATTATGAGTTGTAGATACAAATTCATACCTCATTTATGCCAATTAAATGTTATAAAATCATCATATTGACGGTTAAAGTTGAAATCGCGCACGAGTGTGAAAATATGCTAAATCTGGTCAAACATGCCCTTCTCTAATTGGTCATAACTTCTTTGATACATTGATATATCCAATTATGTTTACATATTCTGACAGAATATGAGTTACACATATTTTTACATACCTAACATTGGCCAATCAGATGTTGTAAAGTATCCATAGTGCACGATAAAATAAAACAAAAGTCCAACCTTAAATTACGACCTATTCCGGTGCTCAAACCGTAAAATAAAATCAAGAAAATGGTCGTGTGGTGGTAACTCAGCTTTTACAAACTCAAATCCAGACCAAAAATTACCAAAGAAAAGTTGCCATATGCCTGAAACGTTGGTCTACTTGAAAATTTTCAAGTCACAACTATCAACCATTCATGTAATTAAAGCGTTGTCTTCAATGAAACCATGATCCTTTCATCTGAGCCAAAAATGACTCCACCTTTTTTTTAGCCTATGATGTCAGCTACAACATACTGAAGTTTGGGGACAATTCGAGCTAGAATGGCCGAGATACGGCAGAGAGAACGTGACAATACCCACAAGACGTTACTTTACGTACTGTGCACACTAATATATGACCTTTGACCCTCTATTATATATTGACTTAACCCGTTTACTATATACGGGGCCCGAGAATTCTCGGTTCCCGTGGAGCCTACTCACAGACGGGAACAGAGATTTCTCGGGTCCGAGTAAGGGCTAGTTTAATTGCATAAAAATACATCTATTTTCCTTCTAAATTAAATATAAATTATATGGATACAAACCTTGATCTCTTGGCTAAATGCATCTCAATATTTACCGACTGTAGTTGTGTATTTTTCGTTTTATTACAAGTTTAGCATGGAAATGCATGAGTCCTCTTTCAGGATATTCGTATACAAACACATACAAGTGAGTTTATGCAATTTTGACTGGATTTTGGTTTCGCTGGGTCTATTATTACCGAGAACTGTGTAAGCCGGACATTATGATTTTACAAGCAGCGAATTCCAAACTCGCTCTGTGTATCTTTTGTACACGGCACGCGCGCGCACGTACTTACACAATGAGATCGATCGATATTCATTCACGCCTATACAAGAATTGAATAGCTTACAGTGTTATAAGCCGTTTCGCTCGCGGTAAGTGTGCCGTCACACTATAGCCACGCTCTGTCTGCGTTCTCGTACTTATAAAAAAAACCAACATTTTGTCCAAAGCGCAGGGGAAACGCCGACAAATCGAGCGATTAATGACACAATGGTAGCTCGTTCCCGCTCTTGCCACGACCTGAACACGCTCTGCGTACGCTTTGGCCACGCTTTCCGAGCTATTCACTGTGCACGCTTGGTGTATCTTTAACAATAGCTCATAACAATGAGACGAGGTCATTTGCTCTACGCTCTGTCTGCGTTCTCGTACTTATAAAAAAAAAAAAAAAAAATTTCAAAGCGCAGGGGAAACACGATCTCCATGCACACACTCTGTGCGATCCAATACCATGTACGAATGTAGTTGAACACACTCAGTGCGTTTCACGAGGTTGGGTGGAGGGAATGGGGAGGGTTATTATTGTTGACTATCATTGGTAGTGGTAGTAGTGGTAGTAGTGGTAGTAGTGGTAGTGGTAGTGGTAGTGGTAGTGGTAGTGGTAGTGGTGGTGGTGGTGGCAGTGGTGGCAGTGGTGGCAGTGGTGGCAGTGGTGGCAGTGGTGGCAGTGGTGGCAGTGGTGGTAGTAGTGGTAGTAGTGGTAGTAGTGGTAGTGGTAGTGGCAGTGGTGGTAGTGGTGGTAGTAGTGGTAGTAGTGGTAGTAGTGATAGTAGTGGTAGTAGTGGTAGTAGTGGTAGTGGTGGTAGTAGTGGTAGATGTTGG
This sequence comes from Echinarachnius parma, assembly GCA_037951105.1. Taxonomy (NCBI): domain Eukaryota; kingdom Metazoa; phylum Echinodermata; class Echinoidea; order Clypeasteroida; family Echinarachniidae; genus Echinarachnius; species Echinarachnius parma. The sequence goes on from JBAMJV010003689.1 coordinate 85,292, forward strand.
ACAAAACAATCATATATTTGCGGGAAATATATGTTCATAATGCATACATAGGGTGTGCGTATGTCCCCATTCATTGGAGCCTCATATAATTTGTATGCCGCCATGCCACGTTTTAGCCAGAAATTGAGTTTCCCCCAAATGTACATTATTTTTGCCCGGACATGCCATTTTAAATTGTGATATCATTTTACCTATAGTTGAAACGTGTCAAACTTCGCAATCTATAGCGTCCACTAGCAGAAGTGCTGGAATAGATCTGCAAGAATGTCTTTTGTTCAACTTGGGAATGAATGAGAAGATTATGACACTTGTGTGAAAAGATATCCTCCCATGCATGGACATACAATAGCCCCTGAACAAAGAGTAGGACGCCGAAGCCCCAAGTTTGTTTTTCAACATGTCCAAAGCGAACGCCGAGCTAGCTACGTCCTGCTCTTTTGTTCATCGAGCTATTCATGGAAGGATATCTATTGACGCATGTGAGATAATCTTCCCATTCATTGCCCACTGCGTTGCCAATTTGCTAATTTAACTTGGTCGCCGCGGGAGCGGCGCCAGAGCGGCCGAGAAAAGTGTAGGATCTAAACAATAGCGAACAATGAACGCCGCTCTCCACACGACCTCAACACGCTCTCCCCACGTCCTCCCCACGCTTCCAATTTTATGAATGGGGATTAGGAGCGGCGCTAGGTCGGCGCGAGAGCGTAGCTAATGTGACGGGGGTATAAGCCCTAGCTCTGTGGCCATATTCATAAAACCCCGATAAGCTAGTTGGTTGATCAAATTACGATTTCGATGTCCGCTAGGCTTAACTGGTATTCACAAAAGGCCGATAGGCTAAATTCGCTATCGTAGTCAAGGCCCGGCCTAGCATGACAACCCATCTGTCTAAATTCCACAAGCATTTGGTATTCCACGACATTGTTACTCGAAATGCGAACAATTACAACAATAGATCTGCGGTGCCGACTAAATGCATTGAAATCTATTTATGCGGGACGTTCTGAATAGAGCTTTGTTGGACTTACAACAAAGGCGTGAAGTTGAATGACGACCTAACACCCAGCTAATTTTTTCTTATTCACCAAAGCCAGATAGGACAAATTTTAGCGACACTGGACCAAAAATTTAGAGGTACTCTGATGTACCTCTAAATTGCTAGCAAGTAACAATCTGCCCGGTTTTTGTGTATATGCGTGTGGCGCGATCGTGAACATGGCAAGGAGAATATTCGAATAAGGGATATTAGAGATTTGTTTTATGATAGCGTGATGTTAGTTCAAAATAGTTCCCCAAGTAACATACTTTTCTGTGTTTGTCCTAGCATCCTTGTACTTCAGCAATAACATCTTTTATCAGCTTAAATTACATGTTTTTATCTGGAGAGTAATTTGCCTTTATTTGTCCTTTTTGTGACATATTAGCTTACTTTTGCAGTTCGGATTAATTTTATGTGATTTCAATTCTGTTTTGATGAATCTATCTATATAATACTATTTAATGCAATTTCGTTTCTGTTTTCACTGCAATTGAATAGTTTCCCTTGTCATGATATCATATTATAAGCGTGGCGGAGCTTGATCGTAATGAAGAGGGAGATGATGTATTTGGTTTTACTTCATTGGGGTGGCTATGAAAACATGTGCTTACGCGTGATCCCTCCCCCCACCCCCCCCCCCCCCGCCCCGAAAAAAACATCATTCCTACTCACGCCCATATCTACAGTAACACCCTTACATTTAGGATAGCAAGCTTTTTGTTTTGGACATAAGTTACCGCCCTCCCCCCCCCCCCCGTTTACCCCAGATAAGACAATTATGTTCTACTACCCCCCCCCCCCCCCTTACTGTATAACGTTGTAGAACACATAACAAACTCAATAAGACGCTTTTGTGATTGGAACAATAAGGAACAATTCGTTCATTCACACGTTCGAGTAAACTGCGCTTTTATGCGATGTCAAACAAACTTGCAACATATGGAATGTTACCATGACAGCCAGGATGAATAAATTAGATCATCCGAGTTGTTAGCTTGTTATCGGTATGGTTAGCAGTGCTTCTTGAATTACGATTTAGCAACCCGCTACGAAGATTTTAAATGGCTATTGTATTACAGGGCTTAGACGCTCGTTGATTGGTCGATATGGTAAGGGCATAGACAGCGTGCAAAATCTACACACATTACAAAATACATCCATGCACGTGTGTGTTGTGCACTGGTTTGTGAAAACAAAGGTGATCACCCAAGCGAGTTGTGTGAGTTCCCCGCTAGTTATCGTCCAAACTGGCATTTTGGCAAGGAGATAAGGCCTAGCTGACAGATAGGCTATCGGGCTTTTATGAATATGGCCACTGATCTCCAGGTCATTCATGCGTATACAGGCTACCGGGCCGGTTTATTATTTAGGATATTAGCTAGTCTCGATCTAGCCATTCCCATTATTTCAATGCAAGCTTGTCGGATATCAACTGCGCATCGTGCCATAAAGTCTCGGAGTTTTACTATTTAATACAACGTTTTGATTTTCATGAGTAGTTTGTTTCACAAATTAGTTCTCAATTCGTTGGTAATAGCTTATCACTATCAATGTAACATCGTATCTCAAAATGTCTCGTCATCGAACGAAGTCTCTGTTTAGCGTTGAAGATGCTCGAGAAGCGATCCTTGACTCGGACTCTGAAAATGAATTTGATAAAATGGACTTATCAAGCGAAGAAGAGTATTCGTCGGACGTAGAAAATGAACAATATGAAACCACGACATTCGATGATTTCTTTGAATCGGAGAATACAGCAGAGTCCACGAATGGAAATACTCCTGTAAACCCCGCCAGCGCTCGTAACGATACCCTCGATCCAGACCGAACCGACCGGGGAGTTAGGGGGGACCAACATGCAGCCGAGCCCATTGCGACCGCTTCCGTGCCGGGGGATAGCGGGAACAAGCGTCGTCGAGTCGCAGCTGCAGAGCCAGTGGGGCGGACCTGGGAGGATAACCCATCTGACGGACACGGGCGTAGCGAGTTACGTAATACCTATTCAACTGGGGGGGGGGGGGGGGGGGATGTAATCCGATGAATGAATAGCTCATCCCCCCCCCCCCCCCCCCCCACCACTTGAATGGGTATCAATGTCATGTCTACTCCCGTGCTGACGGACCTCAACACTTCGAGTTCACAGGCACCCCTGGTATCAGTCCTGATACAGGCCTGTCACCAACTTCAAATCCGCTGGACTGTTATCTCAAATTTGTGTCAAAGGAAACATTTGAGGAAGTTGCAGTTGAGACCAACAAATACGCGTCTTCGGTCCTGAGAGAATCCTCTCCATCGCCATCATCACCAGCCAAGAACTGGACCAGAACTAGTGCAGGTATGTACAGTCTAAGACTTGTATTTTGTTAATCCAGAAATAATATCAAAATTACCTTTACTAAACATACAATTGATATGTATTATTTCTGTTTTTCTTCAGCATATGAATAAAAAAAAGGGTTTCTATTATCTTATTTATTTTCAATTGTAATGTAAGAAGATTGTAAGACTAAGAAGATGTTCTGTAACTACATGTATGTGGCATAGTGTTGACAAAAGACCTTTTCAAATGTTAGTTTGATATCTACTATACTAAAGTAGCCGATCATGTATGTCTGTCTGTCTGTCTGTCTGTCCATCTATGCATTTCGTAGTGCATTGAGGCACCAACATCAAACTTTGGGTAGTGATTGGTGATGACCCATAGAGGTTTGTGGTCTGGGTCAGGTCGGGGTCAGTTTGACCAGTGGTCAGTTATGAATCGGCCAATATTCCACGTTCATTTGCCATGCAGTCGCGTGGAGCGCTGATCATCACACATGCTTGCGACGGAAGTACCGTGAAAAGTGTGTTGCTGAAATGACCTTTCATTATGTAGTCTTTGTTCAGCCTGGAATCGATACGTTGTAAATTACTTACGCACATTATCGTATGCCTGTCAAATCGGAAATAACACGTGTGCCGCTGTGTGCGCCTGAATTAAGACTATCGTAATTTGCTTGCGAATTGTTGTTTTTCAAACTTTTAAATAATATGGATTTAAAAATTGTAATGACTGATTTTCGAATAGAATTAAAACAAATCTGATGAAATATATGTATTTCTATCAAGAAACGGACGGTACATTCCAAAAGCGAAAGCGACCGTCGGGCGGGGAATTTGCATAGACTATATACAGGGTAGCGGAATATTGTAGGTCCGGCATCTGTGCATTGTCAACGCACAATCTACTACATTGTACACACATTCGTGTGATTGTACATGTCCGTATATGCATGACTGAATTTGATCGGTGATTTTTGTTCACATTTTCAACACGATATTCGCAAAATTGGCAAAACAGGGTATACGGCTACCAAAATAGGTTTCTCTCTGTCACTGGTTTAATTTTCTGAATACAGGCTAATTGTAAATGTTTGCTCGAAGTGCATACTTTGTTGTACTGAAGTATAAAAAATGTGTGCTTTTTGTAAATAACGTGTAAACAAGAAGAGCAAGGAATTAGGGTTATTGATCTACTTGACAACGATTTAATTAATACTGTTTATTGTTTGACATGTGATCGCTGGCACCATACCTAGGGTTTTTACAAGGGGGGGGGGGGGGGGGGTAGGGGGGGTTATTGCGTCAACCAAAATTTTCGACGGGCTGGGTGTTGGCCAAGTATTTCGAGGGGGGTGTCGGTCAAGTAACTCGAGGGGGTGTCGGTCAAGTATTTCGAGGGGGGTGTCGGTGAAGAATTTTCGAGGGTGGTGTCGGTCAAATATTTCGTGGGGGGGGGGGGGGGGGGCGGTGAAGAATTTTCGAAGGGGGGAGGGATGTTGGTGAAGAATCTCGATGGGGGGTGGGGGATTTTTCGAGGGGGGTGTCAGTGAAGATTTTTTCGAGAGGGGGTACCAGTGAAGATTCTTTCGGTATCGCTGAAGAATTTGTGAGGGGAGTGGGTGTCCGTGAATATTTTTTGAGGGGGGGGGGGGGGTGGTTATTTCCTCAACCAACATTTTTGAGGGGTCAGGTGTCGGTCAAGTATTTCGAGTGGGGAGGGGGGGGGGCTGTCGGTGAAGAATTTTCGAGGGAGAGTGTCGGTGAAGAATTTGTAAGGGGGGTGGGTGTCCTCGGCCCCCCCCCCCCCAACCCGGGTACCCATATGCCTTTGAATATGAGATTGAATCACCACCGGGGGGGGGGGGGTGTCGGTGAAGAATCTTGAAAGGGGGGGTGAATTGTCGGTGAAGAATTTTCTAGGGGGGTGTCAGTAAAGATTTTATTGAGAGGGAGTAACAGTGAAGATTCTTTCGAAGGGGGGGGTTGTCGGTGAATATTTTTCGACGCGAGGGGGGTGTCGATGAAGATTTTCTCGAGAGGGGGTACTGGTGAAGATTCTTTCAAAAGGGGGCGGGGGTGTCGGTGAAGAATTTGTGAGGGGGGTTCATGGTGTCCGTGAATATGTTTTTGAGGGGGGGGGGAAACCCCAAAACAGCCCTTTTTCATCAAAGTGAAATTTGAACCCCCCCCCCCCCCCCCCCCCCCGTGTACGCATATGCCTGTGAATATGAGATTGTATTTTTAATTATACACTTATTAAATCATATCATAACCATTCAAACAGAGATTCCATTAATTGACCAAATGTTTTTTACAGGATAGATACAAAAAATAACGAAATACAAATATACAACATACAACATTATCTTACTCAAAGATCTGGTGACGGGTAATTTGCTAGTTTATAGTGAAGTTTATGACTCGTGTCATTTTTACATGTATGAAGAGTATGAAGTATTGAAGAATTGTTTTTTCTTTCTTTTTATTTTGCAGGAGAGCTCATCATATTCTGGGCGTTATGCATGCTCATGGGAGTCGTCGGGAAACCTGCAATCCATCTCTACTGGTCTACCAGGAACATCCTTGCCACCCCTTTCTTCGGCCAGACTATGACGAGGGACCGCTTCACTCTTCTTCTCCGCTTCCTTCACTTCAATGATAACAACCAGGCCAAGCAGCGCAGTGACCCAAGCTACGACCCGCTCTTCAAACTCCGGCCATTTTATGACGCAGTAACGACAGCGTTCCATAAAGTCTTCACACCATTTCGCTCCATCGCGATCGACGAGGCCCTCATCAAGTTCTATGTGCGCCTGAGCTTCAAGACATATAACCCCCGCAAGCCAGCAAAGTATGGCATGAAAGCGTATAAGATATATGATCCGACTGGATATACGTGGAAATTTAGACTTTACACCGGTAAAGCTAAGGACACCATTGTTGGACTTGTGATGTCAATGATGACAGGACTTTTGGACAAAGGATACCGCCTTTTCATTGACAATTGATACACAAGTCCTACACTTTTTGCAGAACTTTTCAAGCGGAGGACCCATGCTTGTGGAACTGTTAGAGCAAATAGACGTGAAATGCCTAAAAATCTGAAACCGGCTCAAAAGCTAACCCGTGGGATGTCCATCTTCAGACGATCTAAGGAACTGCTCGCCATGCTGTGGTTTGATAAACGTGATGTAACAATGCTGAGCACTCTCCATACCAACACCTTCAGTGATACACAGAAAAAACATCCTGTGACAGGGGAAAACATTCAAAAACCAGACGTTGTTCTCGATTATAACAAATACATGGGTGGAGTAGACTTGTCAGACTTTCTTACTAACAAATACGCAGATATGAGAAAATCTCTCAAGTGGTATAAAAAACTCATATTTCATCTGAACGATTTGGCGGTGACGAATGCGTACATTGTGTACCATGTATCAGACAGGAATGTAGACCATTTAAACTTTGTCATAGACCTCATCGAGCAGATGATTGCCTTTGGCAACCAGCTTGCGCAGGACCGACCGCGACCAGTCCGATCTGGGAGGAGATGCAATAAGGAAAACGTACTAAGGCTGGAATTTTCAGAATCTCAACATTGGCCCATGCATGTCCCTCCTACAGCAAATAAGCCAGACGCAACTCGACCATGTGTTGCGTGCAAGCCTAAGCCGCTAGGAAAACAGAAGCAAAAAGGAGATCAAACATCACGCCCTGAATCAAGATTTATGTGCAGAAAGTGTGAAGTCCCTCTCCACATCCTTTGCTTTGAACGATACCACACCAAAGCAAGTTATCGCTCAGGATAGTACAGAACTTGATGATCTTAATCCTTGCTGTTAGGCTACATGTAATCATCAGTTACCAAAGACACATGAAACATAAATACATTGAATAATTTGGAATAACAAAATGGGTTAATTATTCTGTATAGATCTGCTTTCATATGATGCATCGTATTTAATTCATGTTTTCATATCTATGCCATTGTTGCCATAACATTATTTCACTAATTGTATGTATAGATGATCAAATTGATTTATTTGTGGATACGCGATCTTTCCTTATTTATTACAATGATTGAGTTTATTTGTATAATGTGTCTCTTCACTCACATACATACCGTGAAGCGACTTTATAAGAACACTTACTGATTATTACATTGAGGAGAAAGAAGGGAATATTTCTTTATGGACATTTGATATTCCCAGCATGTATCTGCTCGTAATGTTACAAATGACCTCATAAGAACGCTAAATGTTTTATTACTTTGTGATGAAATAATTCAATTTTCCTTGATGGACATGTGATTTTTCCAGCATGTATCTGCTCATGATGAGGAGCCGCTACGAGTGACTTTATAAGAACACTTGTTTATTACGTTGATGTGAAAGAATTCAATATCTATTTATGGACATGTGATATTTCCAGCGTGTATCTGCATCTCATGTACATCTACATGTACGAGTGACTTATTGTTATTACCTTGACATGAAAATATTTCTTCCGACATGAGATATTCCCAGCATGTGATATGTAAATGTATGAAATGTTTTGTGTAAATCTTATGACGGATCAACAAGTGACATTGAACACTTCAGATTAGTACAGTATTTATTTTGACTCATACTTTGTGTACCTTTACTTTATATTTTGTTATTATAGGTATGCTTTCTGTCCAACAATGTACATTGCTGTCAATTCTCGTATCTACTCACAGACATGTTCTTCATGAATTGATTTTTTCTAAATTGTAATAATTTATTCATGACCATTGCAAGAAATATGTATCAAGACTTGCCTTTTGCAATATTTTGATGTACATAATTTGAATTTGAAAATGTAATTACTTGATATTTCATATGCAAAAATACATACTACATATCTTTGAATTAATTATGTAGATCTAGTATCAACATGAGCATGGAATATACTGAAGTACTCAAGTGAACTATACTCACAGCATGGACATAAATATCAGGAGGATGATATATTGTTTGATAAGAATTATTTGTCATCATAATAAATGCACAAAAATGAAATGTAATGTGCAATCATCATGGAGTTTGAATATGTAGTAGTATGCATCTTTCATAATAAATATTGGGTGTCACCTAGTAATGAAATCGAAAAGTTGAGTAAATTCATGGAATAAAGTGATGTGTTTTTGTATGATTACATACCTAAATGGAATGTTCTCTGCTTAAATTTGTGCTTACACTGATTGGATAAGTTGCAATGATGTCGGTAACTGGTTCATCACTGATGATGATAATGATGATGATGAAGGTGATACTGATAATGATGATGATGACGATTGATGATGATAATGATATCGATGGTGATAATGCTGATGATAGTAATGAAAATGATGCTGATGAAGATGATGACGAGTATGATAATGATGATGACGATAATGATGAGGATTATGATACTGATGATGACGATAATGATGCTGATACTGATGATAATGATGCTGATAATGATGATGATAATGATAAAATGATGAAAATGATGATGATCGTGTCGATGATGCTGATGAAGATGATGATGATAAGAATGAAATTCACGATGATGATACTGATGAAGATGATGACGAGTGTGATAATGATGACGAGTATGATAATGATGATGACGATAATGATGCTGATACTGATGATGATGACGATGATGATAATGATAAAATGATGAAAATGATGATGATCGTGTCGATGATGATGATGATCAGAATAAAATTCACGATGATGATACTGATGAAGATGACGAGTGTGATAATGATGACGAGTATGATAATGATGACGATTATGATACTGATGATGACGATAATGATGCTGATACTGATGATAATGATGCTGATAATGATGATGATAATGATAAAATGATGAAAATGATGATGATCGTGTCGATGATGATGATAAGAATGAAATTCACGAAGATGATACTGATGAAGATGATGACGAGTGTGATAATGATGACAAGTATGATAATGATGATGATTATGATACTGATGACGATAATGATGCTGATACTGATGATAATGATGCTGATAATGATGATGACGATGATGATGATGATAATGATAAAATGATGAAAATGATGATCGTGTTGATGATGCTGATGAAGATAAGAATGAAATTCACGATTATGATACTGATGAAGATGATGACGAGTGTGATAATGATGACGAGTATGATAATGACGATAATGATGCTGATACTGATGATAATGATGCTGATAATGATGATGACGATGATGATGATGATGATGATAAAATGATGAAAATGATGATGATCGTGTCGATGATGCTGATGAAGATGATGATGATGATAAGAATGAAATTCACGATGATGATACTGATGATAATGATGATCGTGTCGATGATGCTGAAGAATGAAATTAACGATGATTATACTGATGAAGATGATGACGATTATGATAATGATGACGATGATGATAATGATGATGATAACGATGATGATGATGATAATGATATCGATGATGATGATGGTAATGATGATAATGATGATGAACTAAAACATATAAAAGAATACTGTCCTTTTTTAAATACATGCTTTTGCAAGCAAAACATATTCATTTTATTTCAATCGTTCTAATATGCCTTGACAAAAACTCGCCGTGATTATAAACATATATTGTGTGTGTTTATATACGCTTATGACACATTATCATCGCTTTAGTTTGGGAATCTTTTGCGACGCAATCATTGCATTATTTTCGTTGAGCTACAAATGTGAAAAATATTCTACCCACAATTAATAAACAACTAACTGTTTAATCCTTACTTTCTCAAGAAAAAATATTCAAAGCACCGCATAATATGCGGTACTTTGATTAGCGCTATATTTGAGTTTTGTTTGATTTGTTTGAGTATTGATTTCTGCGGAACACTTTCATTTCCTATAAACAATACGCGCGTAATCTGAAAGTGCGCAATGCGTCCACGGTCTATTGAAATACAACAACTCTCACTTCTTTTATCTTTTATAATGGAGACCGTCAGGCCATCCATATATTTAATCACAAAGGAAAGCATCACTAGGGTTTACGCGAACAATTACACTAGAACTGGCACTTCCTGTGCACAATACATGCGCACTCAAAGTGGGCCACGCCTTATCGGTCTATTGAAAAATGACATCTCGATCCTCTCTTATCTTTGTCAATAGAGACCGCGCGTCACACCATCCATTCAAAATTTATCACAAAGGAGCGCATCAGTAGGCATCAATAAAGATTAGGTTATCAGCCCAACGATTAGCTTGGTGCACCTATAGGGTTGCCCGCCGCTAGTATGCTCCCCGAGGAGTTGAGAATGTGTACAAGATAATTGTGCGGGTCTGGCTGTATAATTAGAGGCTGTTCTGCATTAGGCGCTATATAATAGCTATATATTATTATTATTATTATTATTATTATTATTATTATTATTATTATTATTATTATTATTATTATTATTATTATGCTATACACCACTGATTTCATAAATATTTTGTATGATTTTACTTATATTTTAATTTATATGATTCAAAACAGCCTGAAACAAATGTAAATTAAACTTCCGCAAATTTGTAAAATTATGAGTGACGATGATGCAGATGAAGATGATGGTAATGATGATGATGATGATAATGATGATAAAAATGAAATTGACGATGATGATACTGATTAAGATGATGACGATTATGATAATGATGATGACGATTATAATAATGATAATGATGATGATGATGATAATAATGATGATAACGATGATGATGATGATGATAATGATATCGATGATGATGATGGTAATGATGATAATGTTATCGATGGTGATAATGATAATGATAATGACCATGATCTTAGTGATGATGATGATGATGATGATAATGATGATAACAATGAAATTGACGATGATGATTCTGATTAAGATTATGACGATTATGATAATGATGATGACGATTATAATAATGATAATGATGATGATGATGATAATTATGATGATAACGATGATGATGATGATGATAATGATATCGATGATGATGATGGTAATGATGATAATGTTATCGATGGTGGTAATGATAATGATAATGACCATGATCTTAGTGGTAATGATGATAATGATGATAAGAATAAAATTGACGATGATGATGCTGATGAAGATGATGACGATTTTGATAATGATGATGACGATTATAATAATGATAATGATGATGATAATGATGATAACGATGATGATGATGATAATGATATCGATGATGATGATGGTAATGATAATGTTATCGCTGGTGATAATGATAATGATAATGACCATGATCTTAGTGATGGTGATGATGATGATGATAAGAATGAAATTGACTATGAGGATGCTGATGAAGATGATGAAATTTATTCCAATCGTTATATATATGCCTTGACAAAAAATTGCCATGATTATAAACATATTTTGTGTGTTTATATACGCTTATGACACGTTATCAACGCTTTAGTTTGGGAATCTTTTGTGACGCAATCATTGCATTATTTCCGTTGAGCTACGAATGAAATTGCATGTATCCTGAGGACTATGAAAAATATTCCACCCAGAACTAATGAACAACTAATTGTTTAATCCTTTCTTTTCAAGAAAAAATTCAAAGCACCGCATAATATGCGGTACTTTGATTAGCGCTATATTTGAGTTGTGTTTGATTTGTTTGAGTATTGATTTCTGCGGAACACTTTCATTTCCTATAAACAATACGCGCGTAATTTGAAAGTGTGACATGCGTCCACGGTCTATTGAAATACAACAACTCTCACTTCTTTTATCTTTTATAATGGAGACCGTCAGGCCATCCATATATTTAATCACAAAGGAAAGCATCACTAGGGTTTACGCGAACAATTAGGCTACACTAGAACTTGCACTTCCTGTGCACAATACATGCGCACTCAAAGTGGGCCACGCCTTATCTGTCTATTCAAAAATGACATCTCGATCCTCTCTTATCTTTGACAATAGAGACCGCGCGTCACACCATCCATTCAAAATGTATCACAAAAGAGCGCATCAGTAGGCACCAGTAAAGATTAGGTTAAACAAATATTTGTAAAATTATAAATAAATACATGAATAAATATATCAATACGTAAATAATATATATATATACAGATATATATATATATTCCTTCAAAACTAATTAATAACTACTTAATCCTTTCTTGAATTGAATAAAGACTTTACCAATGAATTATAGAGTCCAAATTTATTTAATTGACTTTTTTATATAATATATATTTCATAGATTTGTTCATAGATTATTTATAGATAGATAGATAGATAGATAGATAGATAGATAGATAGATAGATAGATAGATAGATATGTAGATTGGTTTATAGAACATATTTGTTTTGCATTTTGGGGCATCAAAAAAATACCGCAGCATCTGAGAAATATGTTCCCTATATATTATCATAATGTTATCATTATATGGAGCGAACAATACACAGTTCGAAGATCAATTCGTAAGATTCCTGTGTGATAAATTATGAAGTCATAATGCCCGTCAAACCCATTTTTCACCGCGAAAAACCTTTTCCCTAAAATAGTCAACCCACCCAGAGCCCCGCACAAATTATAATGAACACAGTCATGTATTATTCAAAAAATTAATTAATTCGTATACTCATACATTCGTTTGTTCATTAGTTGATTATCTTATTAGTTTATATTTGTAAACAAATATCCATAATTATATCATCTATCTTGTTATTCATCCATTCATTCATTTTACGATCAGATTTACATCGTAGCTATAATTATGATTGTTCTTTTACCGAACTGACACGATGTACCGCTCTGACATAAAACATTTGTATACTGCTAACAAAAATACTGTAATGCTAAAGCAGAGGCTGAGATTATTAGTAAACCAAAAATAAATTAGGCCTATAACTCAGTCTACATGTATGTTATACGATTCTACTCAAGTTTATTTACGATTGTATTTGTTCATCGTATATTGAAACAATTATCTTTACATATAAGATACATTATTATGAATTAGATTTAAAATAATTATGAATTCACGTTGAAAATATGTAACTGTTTGTACATTTATCCTTATTGTTTTATTTTCAAGGAAAATTGATGAAATGATGCAAGAATATAAAATAGTGCAAATATGATATTTATGTTTACCAATAAATAAACAGAAACAAACGTATCTGCATCCACACACACAAACCACTCTCACACATAATATAGGAGCACTGCAAAAAGGTATTTTAGTATCACGGATCGGGATATCGCCGATACAAAATGTACCTGAAAAAAAGGCTAGAAGGATATAGTCATCAATTCGTAATGGTAATCATTTTGGATCTACTCAATACTAACTGTATCTTATATTAGTTTTGAGGCCGTTTTAGCGGTTCAGTTATTGTGTGATTGTTGTTTGTTTTGTTTTATTCGAGTTGGAGAGAATGTTAGGTAACGACATGTCTCTGTAATCATTTCAGAAACAAACGGAAAGCCTTTCGATACACATACGTATAACCTATTGATTTCGTTAGAAGTTTTATTATTCCTCCGATTTTGTTCGTCGCATATCTCAAGATCAGATGAATCAATCGTCATGAAACATCACATCATGATAGATCATCATCTGACTTAGTGCAAGAAACTCATTTCAATGTCGTCACATCACTGTGACGTCATCAGGACGCCATTTTGTCAAATTTTAATAATCATCATATCTCAGTCATGAAATATCAATTTCAATCCAAATTTCGCATCAATATTGATCAGGTCAATCGTCATCTTTTAAGCTCATGCGCATGCAATTACACTCGAAGACGCGCGCGTACGCGTCCGTCAAATGAAAAAAATGTCAAAAAATGTTCAAAACCCTAACCCGAGTAATTTACTATATGTTTCAGACAATTTAAAGCGTTTCAAAAAATTCCGCGCGTGCGTCGGCGCGCGCGTATTTGCGCGCGTAACGCAAATGAAGACGAAAAATTTCGTTTTTTCACATGTTTTACAATCCTTATACATTCCTTAATGTACCCTATCAATTTGAGCCATTCTTCACTCATAATAACGGAGTACGCGCGCGTCAAAGTCAAAATTACGCGCGCACGCAAATTGGCAAAATATGGTAAAAACATCCTTTTTTTATTCGGCCATAACTTTTAAAAAAGTCCACAAACATCCAATTTTCTTTTAATATTCAGATAGATTATGAGTTGTAGATACTAATTCATACCTCATTTATGCCGAGTAAATGTTATAAAGTCATCATATTTAGGGTTAAAGTTGAACATGCAAATTTTAATCAATTTCAATCAATGTTGAAATCGATCACAGCGGACTGTTGACCATATCTCGGTTTTTCTCCAACTATTTCTTCCCAAATTTTGATATATCGTAGCTGATGTCATGCTCTATTCGCAATCTATTCACGACATTTGTTTTGTTCACTGGATCCTGATGAATTGTTTGATTGGAAATAAGAGTTCAAATCTTTTACAAATTGAGGGTTAGCCAAAACGTATGCTTTCGACCTATAACTGCTCGAGAAACTATGCTACCGATGTGAAACTTCGCATGTAGATAGGCATTTGCAAGACCTTCTTTTCAAAATTTAACACCAAATCGCGAAAATGCATATTTCATTGTCATATCTACCGTCAAAGGTAAAATAAATCAAGCATGAATACTCATAACCACGTACGC
Source organism: Echinarachnius parma (assembly GCA_037951105.1). Taxonomy (NCBI): domain Eukaryota; kingdom Metazoa; phylum Echinodermata; class Echinoidea; order Clypeasteroida; family Echinarachniidae; genus Echinarachnius; species Echinarachnius parma. The sequence goes on from JBAMJV010003689.1 coordinate 100,379, forward strand.
CACGGACATGAAATTCAGCACACATGTATGTTATAATGAAAGGAACAATCTTCATAAGATAAAGATCGGATTATGAAAATGGCGTTAAGGATATGTAAATAAGGTTCAAAGGTCAAATAATTCACTGTTACAATGACAAATGCAGTGTGCAATCACTGATGTATCTTTCCCGATTTCCCAATTTTGTTAAGAGATCTAATGTTGGTCTCGCGGTATAATTTGTGACACAAGATCTAAGGGTCGTGGGTTCGAATCCAAGGCAATATATTTTTTTATTTCTTTTTTGTTTTTCCTTTTTTCAGGGGGGGGGGGGATCTATTATTATTGATATCATGATTGAGTAGTTATTTTTGGAATAATCCTTTTATCATAATAAATCGATATGTATAACCTTAATTCGTCAAAGTGACGAATTCAACATCTAGTTATTATTAATATTCTTCAGATTTTGTTCGTCGCATATCTCAAAATCAGATCAATCCATCGTCATGAAACTTCACATCATGCTAGATCATCGTCTGATTGAGTGCAAGAAACTCATTTCAATGTCGTCACATGACTGTGACGTCATCAGGACGCCATTTTGTCAAATTTCAATAATCATCATAACTCAGTCATGCATCATGAATTTCACTTCAAATTTCGCATCAATATCAATCAGGTCATTAAAATAAAGTCATTATATTGAAGGTTAAAGATGAAATGCAAAGTTTAACCTATTTTAATCGAATTTTAAATCGATCACGGCGGACTTCTGCCCATATCTCGCTTATAATTCATTATCGATTTTATCCCAGATTTCGATATGTTGTAGCTGAGACTTTGCTCTAAAAATAAATGCGGTCAAAACGTTCCAACAATAGGGATTTAGGAACTATAGTGTGTGTCTATATTCTGCCGCGCGTATTAGCGTGCGTAACGAAGATGAATACAAATGTCCTCTTATTTTGACATGTTTTGCAATCCTTTTACCTTCCTTAACATGCCCTATCATTTTTAGTAATTGTGGACTTATAATTGCGGAATACGCGCACGTCAAAGTTAAAATTACGCGCGCACGCAAACTATGGTAAAAACATCTTTTTTTTATTCGGCTATAACTGTGTTTAAATTCCATAAACCCCCAATTGTCTTTCACTATTCAGAACAATTATGAGTTGTAGATTCGAATTCATACCTTATTTATGCCAAGTTAATGTTATGACATCATCATATTACGCGTGGAAAAGTCATTATCATCATATCGTAATTTCAATACGTATAACCTTAATTCGTCAAAAGTGACGAATTCAACATCTAGTTTATTAGGTTATACGTATATCATACGTATAACCTATGAAATTTCACATCATGATAGATCATCATCTGAATTGGTGCAAAAAACTCATTTCAATGTCGTCACATTACTCTGACGTCATCAGGACGCCATTTTGTCAAATTTCAGTAATCATCATATCTCAATCATGCATCATCAATTTCACTTCAAATTTCGCATCAATATCAATCAGGTCAATCGTCATCTTTTAAGCTCATGCCCATGCGCTTACACTCGAAGACGCGCGTATACGCGTCCGTCAAATGAAAAAAATTGTAAAAAAATGTTCAAAACCCCAACCCGAGTAATTTACTATATGTTTCAGACAATTTTAAGCGTTTCAAAAAATTCCGCGCGTGCGTCGGCGCGCGCGTATTTGCGCGCGTAACGTAAATGAACATATGAATATGGTAAAAACATCCTTTTTGTATTTGGCCATAACTTTTTTTAAAGTCCACAAACACCCAATTTTCTTTTAATATCCGGATAGATTATGAGTAGTAGATACGAATTCATACCTCATTTATGCCAAGTAAATGTTATAAGGTCATCATATTGACGGTAAAGTTGAAATCGTGCAGGAGAGGTCAAACATGCCTTTTTTGTATCGGTCATAACTTGTTTGATACATGGATATATCCAAATATTTTGTCATATTCCGAAATAGTATGAGTTGCACATATTTTTACATATAAACAAATTTTAAAATAAAATAAAAAAAATTATTGTGTAGTGGGAACTCAGCTTAAAAAAAACTCGAATCCAGACCAGAATTGACCAAAGACAAGCTGCGATATGGTTGAAACGTTGATCCACGTGCACAATTTTAAGTCACAACTATCAACCATTCAGGTGCTCTAGAACATTTATGTACTCAAAGCGTTGTCTTCAATGAAAAAAATGACCATGGTGCTTTCATCTGAGCCAAAAATGACCCTGCCTTATTTTTTAGCCTATGATGTCAGCTACAACATACTGAAGAACGGGGCAATACGCAAAAGATGTTTCTTTACGCACTGTGCACACTAATATATGACCTTTGACCGCCTATTATAGTATGACTATAGCATGTACGCTAGTCGTGTGGCATCGTAAGATGTTTACCACATGATGTTCTATATGTATGCCAATTTTCAGCTCAATAACATCTATCCTTGCAGAGTTACAGAGGAAAAAGTGGAATCGATTTTGTTTATTATTATTAGGTTATACGTATATCATACGTATAACCTATTGATTTCCTTCGAATTGTTATTATTTATTATTTATTATTCCTCCGATTTTGTTCGTCGCATATCTCAAGATCAGATGAATCAATCGTCATGAAATTTCACATCATGATAGCTCATCATCTGAATTGTTGCAAGAAACTCATTTCAATGTCGTCACATCACTGTGACGTCATCAGGACTCATAGCTCCTTTCTAAGCGCAACTCCTTTTCCTCATTTTCACTTGAACCCCACATGTAGCTCATCCTTTTGTACTACTGATTATATTTGTACCCCCGATCTCTCACTTCCTTTTTGCAGTGTCTAATTGTTTGTATTGTGTCCGTCTTCTCCTATTGTCGTCATGTACAGTTCTCTCTTGTCCCATGTTGGTCTCTGTTGGCACCCCTTTTTATCCTCTCTATACTTGTTTATAGTCTAGAATGTGTTAATTTAAATATACAATAATATTCCTAACTATTATTTGAGGGGTCCACAATTGTACAAGCATTGCTTTTTAGTAGACCACTCTTGTTTCTAATATGTATATCTCTATTTTGTATAAATTGTAATAATTTGTTTATAATGTTTTGTTGGAAGCAAGAATATAATTGAAATTGAAAATTGAAATTGCGATTTGGGGGATTTTCCAACGATTTCCTTCACCATTAGCATTGTTGGCGACCTCCGTTCAAACTGCATACCTACATAATGCATGGGCATACATATCATGCATACCGGCCAAATTGCCTAAACAGAGGCAAGAACGAGTAACAGTTCTTTATCCATTCAGTTATCAACTATACTCCGCACAAAAAGAAACTGGATACTTATTTAAAGGGAGAGATCCACTTTTGCAAGCCAAAATTCAAAAGTTGCGAAGTTATTGTGTTATATGAAATGAAATGTCATTTAATAGCATGCCTGAACAAATTAGGGCTTGAAATCTCTTTTTCGTGGAGTTATAGACCTAAAACTGAATAAACTGAGGGACGTCGGTTAATTAGGTACATACGTATTTTCGGCCGGTGAGTAAGTTTGTACATAGATTTCACGGAGTGCCAGATCGGTATGCATGACCCCTACGTGACCCGCGCTAGCTACGTGACTCGCGCATAAGTACTAATGTGTGAGCGTTTACCGAGCAAGATACCCAAACATCGCTTAAACTGGCTACATGTAATTATATATTCTTTCTTTTTGAGATCTTTTTCCGTGACATACGTTAACAAATGTTGGCTTCACAATACCTTTACGAGAATTAGTACTATATTGTTGTAATATTAAGCTAAATCAGTTGAACTCCTTTATTGACCGATATATAGTTTAAATGGAGGGACGCATTCGTTTTTCATTCGTAGAATCCAAATTAGAGGGCTGTTCGCTCTGATGTTTTTTTTTGCGTGTTATATTGATCCCCATCCGTCAACTGAAAGCTGTTCAGACGTTTTGTAAAAGTAAACCTGTCCCTTTAAGACAACATACCTCATATTTTTAAAATATCCATTTAAATATACAATAATATTCCTAACTATTATTTGAGGGGTCCACAATTGTACAAGCATTGCTTTTTAGTGGACCACTCTTGTTTCCAATATGTATATCTCTATTTTGTATAAATTGTAATAATTTGTTTCTTATGTTTTGTTGGAAGCAAGAATAAAATTGAAATTGAAAATTGAAATTGCGATTTGGGGGATTTTCCAACGATTTCCTTCACCATTAGCATTGTTGGCGACCTCCGTTCAAACTGCATACCTACATAATGCATGGGCATACATATCATGCATACCCGCCAAATTGCCTAAACAGAGGCAAGAACGAGTAACAGTTCTTTATCCATTCAGTTATCAACTATACTCCGCACAAAAAGAAACTGGACACTTATTTAAGACAACATACCTCATATTTTTAAAATATCAATTTAAAATATACAATAATATTCCTAACTATTATTTGAGGGTCCACAATTGTACAAGCATTGCTTTTTAGTGGACCACTCTTGTTTCCAATTATGTATATCTCTATTTTGTATAAATTGTAATAATTTGTTTCTAATGTTTTGTTGGAAGCAAGAATAAAATTGAAATTGAAAATTGAAAGTGCGATTTGGGGGATTTTCCAACGATTTCCTTCACAATTAGCAGGCTTGGTACGAACAGTCACGTCACGTTCACGTATCACGTCACGTGAACGGTTCTGTACCTTTTGTGAAACAGGTCACCCAAATCTACGAAGTGTAGGGTAAAGTGACCCAACAATTTGTCGTTTTCCATGCCAGTAAATCTCGAATCGTCACGTCTACCAAAACGTGACGTGAGTGTTTAATCAAGATTTTTAAAATTGCAAGCGCTTGTTACTAAGACTAGACATACACGCACAAAGACATTTAAAAATGTCGACGAAAATGCCGAAACCGCCTTATCAAATCATTTCAATCATTATGTTTATAATATATACGTGCATAATTCAGAGTAATCTGAGACGATAATATGCAGTTCTGTCATTTAGGTAATGTACAGCCATACCACTTGCATTATTTGTCTTGTTATTAGAGTATTTCTAAAGACGTGTCGTGCGTGGATTTTGGCAAATGTTGATTTCCAGCTGAACTGCATGCTACACGCAGCGGACCTTCGGTTCGCATACGCCTGAAGTTCCCGTGCTGGACGTCTGCGCGTGGGCGTTAGTGGCGTTGCATGTGAAAGTGAGTGAGTGAGTGAGTGAGTGAGTGAGTGAGTGAGTGAGTGAGTGAGTGATCAATGAGTTTAAAAGTAATAAAACAATGATTTGATTAATAGTGTTAAATTATGGTGATTGAATCGAGTCAATCTATAAATCAATCATTTAATTTAACAATCAATCAATCAATTAATCAGTCAATGAAACAATTAATCACACCAACCAATCAATACTAAATAAATAAATTAAAGTATTTGGCATCCGAACTAGCTACTTGTAGGCAGTGGCGTACCCATGATTTTTTCAAGGGGTGGGTGTAGGGGGGGGGGGGGGGGTATTTCGTCCCGACAAATTGAAGTCAGCGGGGGAGTGTGGGTAGGGGGTGTCCGTAGAAAATGATCGCAGCAGAGGCCGAGACCAAGACATTTCTTGAGAATTATGTAAGGGGCGGGGGGGGGGGGGGGTAGGGGGTGTCCATCCCCCTGCCCCCATGCCTGGGTACGCCTATAATTGGTATAACAGTATAGGTAGGACTTGTTCGTTCACGATTAAATATACCGAGAATTAGTCTCTTCTCAACGACAATTTACATTCATTTTTTGTACGCAAGCGCCAATTTACGTGAGCTTTCATAAATTGCATATAGTATATCAACAAACTGTTGGGTCACGTAACCCAACACTTCGTAGACTTGGGTGACCTATTTCACGAATTGTTGGGTCACTTTACCCTACACTTCGTAGATTTGGGTGACCTGTTTCACAAAAGGTACAGAACCTTCACGTGACATGAACGTGAACGTGACGTGACTGTTCGTACCAAGCCCAATTAGCATTGTTGGCGACCTCCGTTCAAATTGCATACCTACATAATGCATGGGCATACATATCATGCATACCGACCAAATTGCCTAAACAGAGGCAAGAACGAGTAACAGTTCTTTATCCATTCAGTTATCAACTATACTCCGCACAAAAAGAAACTGGACACTTATTTAAGACAACATACCTCATATGTTTTAAATATCAAATATATATTATTGTATAACAAATTAAAGATAAAATAACCCTCTTCGATATGAGCATATAATCCAGGAGAAATAATTCATGCATGACTTGTCACGGTCAATTAACCAGCGCAAGGTCTGCTTTCAAAAATAGCAAAAATAGAACATCCATCAACCATTTAAATGATGACAAGCATGATGTAAACGGTATATTAATGACATAGCATAGTTATTTCATTACAAATGTGATCTTTTTAGTTTCATCTCAATAGAAAAGGTGTAAATGAAGACAAATTGTGAACCTTGTAGGTTTTATTTTCATCCAAATGTAAAACAACGGGGAATTCCATGGCTAGGGTTTATTCATCGAAATTACAGTTTGTGCCCTTATTTCAGCATGAAACTTGGTATAAATTTTCTCAAGAATTCTACCGTAGGCCAAAAATCTTCGAAATCTGATGTAACCCTTGGCCAACCATTTGGGCAGCCTCTAACATGTCACTTATCTAGGTAACTATAGTTGAAACTGCAAGGGACACATGAAACAGACAAGCTTCATGCCTCAAAAAACAGACCAATATGTTGATGTTCTCATAACCTGGCCCTGTTTTATTGGAAAAGTGTATTTTTGGTGTTTGTTTATGACAATAACGTTGAATAGTGTTATAGAAGACCTGCCCCCACATCTTGTTTCAAGCAAGACGCTTACTCATTGCAGTCGAATGGTGCGGCCATCCATTGTTTTTGCTATTTTTGAAAACATACCTAGCTATTGTTAACTGATCATGGCATTTCATGCATGAACGATTACACATATGATTTATATTCTGCCTGTAGAGGATTAAATTTACGTTAATTTGATATATGATAATGTACACTCTGTCGCACATACTAAAGGGACATTTGAACAAAATGTAACCCTATTGTATTATTCTCTTACCATAAGCCATGGGCGTTACGTAATACATATTCAAGTGGCGGGGATGAATGAATGGTGAAGGAATAGTCACGAGCCGAGGCCTAAACAAATCGATTTGGTTGCACACCTCGGACGGCCAACTATTTATGGTATCATTGTAAGGGTACAAATCTGAACTATCCGAAACTGGAATTTTCGACCCCAAAAGTTGCACGTTACCATGGCAACGCCGTTTTCGTGACTCATGGTCAAATACACCCCGCATAAACGGTGGATTTCACTGAAAAACGAAATGTCGACAAAAAATACAAACATTTTACATCCAGTCATCATAGTTTTATAATTGTTTCAGGGTCTACGGAATGTTGTAATAGCTATCAGATTCTAGAATATAAAGTACGAAACATTATTTCTAAGGTCATTAGGGGTCAACTCAAGGTCAGTGACATGATCTTAACTTCTAATTGCATTAATATTTGTATGTAATTCATGGATCTCACATTAATCATTACTCGTGCGGTGTGTACGGCTGAATGTGATTTCCTCGGAAGACATGAGGTCCAGGAATCCATATACACCATTTTAAGCTAAATTGATAAACCGTTGATAAAGCAACTAGTATGATGTGAATGCTGTAAATTGTGTAAAATGCGCAATAAGTGACAGGCGAGAGCCAAAATGTTAGATAGTTATGTACCCGGATGGATTAAAGCAACAACATACCTCATTTCAAAGGGAATTGTGTGAAGTTATTGAAAATGACAACTTAAATTGCCGCAACTTGAATAATCACCATGGAAACCAATGCTGAATAAATAGGCCACGACCCCCTTGACAACAAATCAAACTGGAATTTAAAAATGACTTAGCTACAAATGATCCAATCATTGTTGATGTGCTTTTCGATGATGAAATCACTGTAAATGGAAAAGCAAAAAGTTGCCTGGTTGGCAAACATAAATTTGAAGTAAATATCAATCAAGTTATGTTTCTTAGCGGCATTAATTTCCCCTAGCCACCACGCATATATACTTCTGTATACGCTTGATTCATCATTTTATGTTACATGCCTCTTGGAGATTCCATTGTGGTGCAATAGCTTTGCAAACTAGTCAGGTAAAAACCAGATCTTTTTCTCTGAACAAGCCACAATATCCAAGACAGGTCCAAAAATGTATGAAGAATAACACACTATAAGGCCCCTGTAATCCACTTCGAGGGTTTGGCAAAATCCAAGATGGTGTCCAAAATGGCCGACATTTTAAATTTTCTTCTACATTTTGCCCTTAAAGACAAGTTGGAAAGTTAATCAAAGTGTTTAAATATATGTTTTCAGATAAGAGCGATATTTTTTAACTATCGTATGAACGTTTCAGATTCTAGGGAAAGCCTAAGCCAAAATGGCGGCGATTATACAATTCAAAATGGCCGCCGTTGTAAAGCGAAAATTCAATAACTTTGCTTCTAAACAGGTTAGAAAGTTCAAATAAGTGTCCAAATATATGTGTTCGGGTACAAGGAAATAATTTTGACGTAAACCAAGATGTTTCGAGTCAAGGAAGTATCCTTATCTAAGATGGCAGCCATTACAATTTTCAAAATGGCCGCCATGTGGTGTTCAAAATGGCCGCCGTAACATAATATTTGGTATAAATTCGCTTCTAGACAAGATATTAAGTTGAAATAAGTTTAAACATATGTTTTCAGATAAAAACAAATCATATACGTATGTAGGCCTATCCTGATGTAGGCCTCGTAGCCTTGGAAACAAATTATTAGACCAGGCACTTTTTGATCAAATCTTTCGAAGTATTGCACTATTTTGTCCATTTTACAATATTTTAAAGAAAATTAGTTAATGACATACCAAAAGAATGGTGTTAAAAATATCTACCACATAGTTTCTGCCTTTAATTTGATAAAAAATATCATTTGTATACAAATTGTATGGATTTTGTCCATTCCTTACATATACATAATAAAGGCATGGGTTTTATATCCTTTTTTATACAAAGTGCAAAATTTGATGAGTTGTTTCCCTGTAACCCAGCTAGCCACCTGACGTCGTGCCAACGTTGGGCTGATGTCATTTTCATTGTAAGGGGACGTTGGGCCAACATGCGACATGCGACGTCACCGAGACGTGAAAATGTCCGCCAGCCCAACATCAGCTCTGCGTCTTTTTTTAATGCTGGCCCAACGTCATTTTGCGATTTCGGCCCAACATCAATTATTGACAATGGCCCAATGTCAGTTCTAACGTAGGCCCAACATCGATTCCTGACGTTGAGAGAACATCAAGTTCTGACGTTGGCCCGACGTGAAAATGTCCGCCAGCCCAACATTGTCCCAACATCATTTTGTGATGTCGGGCTAATGTCAATTTCCGACAATGGCACAACACCGAATCCTGACATAGGACAGATATCAAATTCTGATGTGGGCTCGACGTTAAAATGTCCGCCAGCCCAACATCGCCACTACGTCATTTTGTGATATTGGCATAACGTCAATTTCCGACAATGGCCCAACATCAACTCATGACATTGGACCAACATAACATTATGATGTCGGCTCGAGTTTAAAATGTCCGCTAGCCCAACATTGTCCCAACATCATTTTGTGATGTCGGGCAAATGTAAATTTCCGACAGTGGCCCAACACCGAATCCTGACATAGGACAGATATCAAATTCTGATGTGGGCTCGACGCTAAAATGTCCGCCAGCCCAACATCGTCACTACGCCATTTTGTGATATTGGCATAACGTCAATTTCCGACAATGGCCCAATATCAACTCATGACATTGGACCAACATAACATTATGATGTCGGCTCGAGTTTAAAATGTCCGCTAGCCCAACATTGTCCCAACATCATTTTGTGATGTCGGGCAAATGTCAATTTCCGACAATGGTCCAACACCGAATCCTGACATAGGACCCTAACATAGGACAGATATCAAATTCTGATGTGGGCTCGACGTTAAAATGTCCGCCAGCCCTTACATCGTCACTACGTCATTTTGTGATATTGGCATAACGTCAATTTCCGACAATGGCCCAAAATCAACTGATCACATTGGACCAACATAACATTATGATGTGGGCTCGAGGTTAAAATGTCCGCTATCCCAACATTGTCACAACATCATTCTATGATGTTGGCCCAACGTCAATTTCCGCCAATGGCCCAATATCAAATCCTGACGTTGGGCCAACATCAAATTCTGACGTTGGCCCGACATTAAAATGTTCGCCAGGATGACATTAGCCCAACGTTATTTTTTATTGTTGGCCCAACATCAAATCTTGACGTTGGCCCCACATCAAATCTTGACGTTGGCCAAACATCAAATATTGACGTTCGCCCGACGTTTGAATGTCCGCTAACCCAACATTGGCCCAACGTCATTTTCTGATGCTGGACCAACATCACAATTTGACAATGGCCCAATGTCAAATGGCCAACGTAGGACCAACATCAAAAACGTAAAAAGAAATGTGAAGACATGCATAGATCGCACGTTTGCTACATGCATTTTGTTTAACGTTTACACACATTCATAAATCATAATTCTATAAATATCCTATTCCTACACCTATTGCCTAATCCTAACCTATCATCCTATCGTCCTACAAACACAGGTCGCAATCGGTATAATATATATACACCTCTTCTTAGCATGTATGTTTTGTATTGGTTAGTAAATTCAGAGCGTTGAATCTGAAATAATCCACCTTCAAATCATATTCATAACACTATTTACATGTGCTATTTATATTTTTATATATCCTTATAAATTAGAGCAATTATTACAGCAGCAAGGACATTTCAAAATATATATTTTTTAAATATAAATGATTACAAACATCGAAATTTTACATTTTACTAACCGTCACTTATAATCGATCATGAATTCCCCGATAGCAATACTTTGTTTGTACGTTTGAATTTATTTATAATTATCAATTGATGATTTACAATACTAATGTTTGTAATCGTTTAAACGAAATTCAATTCATTCAAGATCTCAAAGCAAGTTAACAAAAATATTATAAGTACCCGGCTAGCCAGCTGACGTCGGACCGATGTCGGCAGGTTGTCGGCAAGATCGCGGTCAGCAAACAGACGTCGCGCCAACATTACGCTAATGTCGAATTTAAGTTGGAGGTTTAGAAATTTTAGAAAAGTCGGAAAATGGTTGTAGTTGAATGTCGTGCCGATGTCGCACCAATGCAGAAACTGATACCAATTTAAGAGGTTGATAGAGGGTTGTGAAAAATTGATGTCGGACCAATATTTTTTTTATTGGACATCCATATGACATTCTTAATAATGACGCCAAAGCGATATCCTGCCAAAGTCACAAATGGCAGCAATAAAACTAATCAGTAAATAGTCATTATATTGATGTTGTGCCGATGTCAATAATGCGACATGAATATGACACCTCAAATATGAAATCGGCCATATATCGCCCCGATGTTTGAACTGGTAGTCATTTAAGACGTCGGTAAAAGGTTGTACAATATATATCGGGCCAATGCTATTAATTGAACATAAATATGACAACTCAAATACGACTTTGGGCCTATACCGCACAGATGTCGAAATTTATAGCAATTATAAAGTTCGGTAAAAGGTTGTGAAATAGATGTCGGGCGGATGTCATTACTCCTACATACATATGACATCTCTACTATGACGTCAGTCCGATATTGTGATGATGTTGGATCTGGTAGCAATTTAAGAGGTTGGTACATGGTTGTGAAATTGATGTCGGGCCAATGTTATTAATTGGACCTCAATATGACATCTCAATTATGACGTCACACCGATATCCTGCCAATGTCAGAATTTGCAGCAATGGAACAAGTCGGCAAATGGTCATTAAATTAACGTCATGCCGATGTCATTAATCCGACATGAATAAGAGATCACAAATATGACGTCGGGCTAATATCGCGCCGATGTTGGATCTGGTAGCAAATTAAGGGGTCGATCAAAGATTGTAAAATTGATGTTGGGCTTATGTTCTTAAATATACATAAATATGACAGCTCAAATATGACGTTGGGTCAATGTTGTACCGATGTCGGAACTGTCGACCATTTCGGCTTGTTTCATTGCTGCCAGTTCTGACATCGGCAGGATATCGCTATGGCATCATCATTGAGATGTCATATTCATGTCTAATCATTGACTTCGGCAGAACATCAATTAAATGACCATTTGCCGAGTTGTTTCATTGCTGCAAGTTCTTACATCAGCCTGACATCATATTTAAGAGGTCACATTCATGTCTAATTAATAACATTGGACCGATATAAATTTTACTACCATTTACCGACCTCCTAAATTGCTATCTTTTCCGACATCGGCGCGATATTAGCCCGACGTCATATTGGAGATGGCATATTCATTTCCGACATTGACATCGGCGCAACATCACTTTTATGATCATTTGCCGACTTGTTTCATTGCTGCCAGTTCTGACGTTTGACGTCAAAATTGAGATGTCCTATTCTTATCTCATTAATTGTCCCGACATTAATTTCACAACCATGACTGACCACTGACTGAATAATTGATGTTGGGCCGAAATCGCAAAATGACGTTGGGCCAGCATTTAAAAAAAAACGCCGCTCTGATGTTGGGCTGGTGGAGATTTTTACGTCGCGGCGACGTCGGATTTTTAATGTAGGCCCAACGTCCTCTCAAAACGGCTTTTTACATTGGCCCAACGTTGGCACAACATCAGGTGGCTAGCTGGGTAACGACCTCTTAAATTGATACCAGTTCCAACATCGGCGCGATATTAGGTCGACGTAATATTGGAGATGTCATATTCATGTTGGATTATTGACATCGGCTCATCATCAACTTAATGACTATTAGCCGACTTGATTCATTGCTGCCCATTCTGACATCGGCAGGATTTCGGGTTGACGTCAAAATTGAGATGTCCTATTCTTGTCTCGTTAATAATGTCGACCCGACATCAATTTTACAACCATTTACCGACCTCTTAACATTGCTACCAGTTCCACCATCGGCTCGATATTAGCCCGACGTCATGTATGAGATGTCATATTAATGTCGGACGTTTGACATTCGCGCAACATCAATTTTATGACCATTTGCCGACTTGTTTCATAGCTGCCAGAGGTTGACATCGGCAGAATATCGCTATGGCTTCATCATTGAGATGTCATATTCATGTCTAATCATTGACGTCGGCACAGCATTAATTTTACAACAATTTACCGACCTCCTAAATTGCTATCAGTTCCAACATCGGCGCGATATTAGCCCGACGTCATGTATGAGTTGTCATATTCATGTCGGACTATTGACATTCGCGCAACATCAATTTTATGACCATTTGCCGACTTATTTCATGGCTGCCAGAGGCTGACATCGGCAGGATATAGCTCTGGAATCATCATTGAGATGTCATATTCATGTCTAATCATTGTCGTCGGCACAACATCAATTCAACAACCATTTACCGATTTCCTAAATTGCTATCAGTTCCAACATCGGCGCGATATTAGCCCGACGTCATTCATGAGATGTCATATTCATGTCGGGCTATTGACATCAACGCAACATCAATTTTATGACCATTTTCCGAGTTGTTTCATTGCTGAATGTTCTTACGTCGGCGGGATATCGGCCTGACATCATATTGTCGATATCATATTGATGTTCAATTAATAACATTGTCCCGACATTACTTTCACAACCATTTACCGTCCTCTTAAATGGATGCCAGTTCAAACATTGGCGCGATATAAGGTCGACGTCAAATTGGAGATGTCATATTCATGTCGCAATATTGACACATTTGCCGAGTGGTTTCAATGCTGAATTATGTTCTTACGTCGGCGGGATATCGGTCTGACATCATATTGTTGATATCATATTGATGTTCAATTAATAACATTGTCTCGACATTACTTTCACAACCATTAAGCGACCTCTTAAATTGATACCAGTTCCAACATCGGCGCGATATTAGCCCGACGTCATGTATGAGATGTCATATTATTGTCTGACCATTGACATTGGCGCAACATCAATTTTATGACCATTTTCCGAGTTGTTTCATTGCTGAATGTTCTTACGTCGGCGGGATATCGGCCTGACATCATATTGTCGATATCATATTGATGTTCAATTAATAAAATTGTCCCGACATTACTTTCACAACCATTTACCGTCCTCTTAAAAGGATACCAGTACCAACATCGGCGCGATATAAGGTCGACGTCAAATTGAAGATGTCATATTCATGTCGGACTATTGACATCGATGCAATATCAATTTGATGACCATTTGCCGAGTGGTTTCAATGCTGAATTATGTTCTTACGTTGGCGGGATATCGGTCTGACATCATATTGTTGATATCATATTGATGTTCAATTAATAACATTGTCCCGACATTACTTTCACAACCATTAAGCGAACTCTTAAATTGATACCAGTTCCAACATCGGCGCGATATTAGCCCGACGTCATGTATGAGATGTCATATTAATTTCGGACCATTGACATTGGCGCAACATCAATTTTATGACCATTTGTCGACTTGTTTCATAGCTGCCAGAGGTTGACATCGGCAGAATATCGCTATGGCGTCATCATTGAGATGTCATATTCATGTCGCATCTATTTTTATTGGGCCATTGGCGGAAATTGACGTTGGGCCAACATCACAGAATGATGTCGTGACAATGTTGGGCCTAGCGGATATTTTAACCTCGAGCCGACATCATAATGTTATGTAGATCTAATGTCATGAAATGATGTTGGGCCATTGTCGGAAATTGACGTTATGCCAATATAGCACAAAATGACGTAGTGACGATGTTGGGCTGGCGGACATTTTAACCTCGAGCCAACCGCGATGTACCGACATCCGGCCAACAACTTATGACATCGCCCGACGTCAGGTGGCTAGCTGGGAAGTTGTGATTATCCATAGAATGGTCTCTCCAGTTCCTAGTGTGACCTGTAATAGCACTTTGATTCAGGGAAAGAAGTGCCAAGTGGCATTTAACTCTGTTGGAGAAGCACAACTATTTGATGCTGAATGCATGTGCTTTTAATTTGCAGTGTACCAGGATAGAGGCCATCTTCACCTGGTTGTACTTCTTTGATAAGAGCGATTGACTGTCACTTCGGCAACTCTAGTCACAAACTGATTCCTAATAAACAAGCCGCCCAAAAAGAATGGGACAGATTTCAATGATTTTAAGCACTACCTACAGAAAAAAAATCATAAACTGTCCCAATATGCCTTGAAAACCTGTGTATAAAATGCATACCTATATACGGTAAAAATCCACGCAGTTATTCACAACATTTCATGTTTTCTTCAAATGGAAGACAACAAGTATGTTGTACAATATTGTAAGCATTCCTAATCCCATTTTACTACGCCCCCTTAGATATTGTATGAATTTTTGTTTCTTCAAAATGTAATTAATGTGATATATCAGTGTGAAAAATCTCAAAATAGAGCAAAAAGTGTTGGTGTAATAATCGTTTCCAAGGCTGTATGAAGTCAATGACGTTGCCTAATCTAATTCATAATGAATAGATAAGAATCAACGCGGAAACCAGCACTAAATAGACCACTCGAATTGTTCCAGGGTTCTACATAGAGAGGTGCTTGGTTCAGCAATAAGGGCGTTACTGCAAATCCTTTCCTCTCCAGCTTGGCCACATGGACATTGTATGTTACTGTAAACTCCATCAATATAGACTTAAATGTAAGCCACTTAAGCCACTTTTCAGGTTTTGGTTCATGGACTAGAAAGGGATAAAAGGGGGAGCCAGGGCTCACAAGCAACATGACCAGTATACACATTTATTATGCATTGATATACTATGAACTTTGAGGTTACTCCAATAGTACTTTTTTTCTGACCGGCTGCACCCCTAATAAATAGTACTATTAAAGTAACCGAAGGCCCATATATTCAAATGGTACTTCGAACAAAGACATCCCTCATCAAATAATGTCCCTTTTTTATTCACTGAAAGAAATCATACCACTTACTCATCTTGTTATTTTTCTTGCTATCTAAATGATCCACAACAGACCAAAACTCGAAACATCATTCATCCTAGCGATCAAAATTAATTGGTTATTGTTAGGTATACATAAACATTCAGTATTAAGAATTTACCGGCTAATTGTCAAAAACAATTACTATATCCATCTCAAATATTGCCACTTATTTCTTTCAATTCTGCGCCCGCGTCGACAACTCATCAGATCTTCGTGCATTCTGTGTTATTTAGCTTTCTATCACCATGATCGCGCTCATTTTCTGCGCGTGAATGGGCCAGCTGAATACGCGAATCGATACTATACAAGTGAATGAACCGATAGTATCGATATTTCATTAATTTGTTTGCCTTGGGGAATATAGTAAAATTAATATTTTCGCCGGGGCAAATAGTGAATGAACCGATAGTATCTATATTTCATTTTATTTGTTTGCCTTTCGGTAAAATAGAAAAATTACTACTTTCGCCGGGGCAAAATAGTTAAATGGGCGTCACGCAAAATACATAGAGAATCTAATTTGATCACATCTTTTACTCTCGAACAATCACATGGCTAGAACATTATTATGAGGGATAAAATACAAATAAACCATGACATATTAATACTTCATATGATTTATAAAAAAAAGTGGGTTCAGACTTTCTGGAACCACTATTTCTTGATTCTTGACTCATAAGAAAAGGGTACTCTACTACATCAAGGTGATACTGTACCAAATATCGGTTAGTGCTCTGAACTTGCTCTGTAGTTTATTTACTGCACCTTTAGGCACAATGCCAGGGACACTAGCACCTTTTTATGTAGCTATTGTTCGCACATAATTTGGTATATGTGTGACTAGCATTATTTTTAAGATGTGCATATTCGACAACATGTGAACAGTTGGCAGTAGGCGGATGAGAATTAACGTAACACACACACACACACACACACACACACACACACACACGTTTAGATCAAACAACCCTTTAATTTTGACTTTACGATGAAAAACGAATGCGTCCCTCCACCGAACTATATATCGATCAATACATCAGTTCAACTGATTTAGCATTATATTTTAACAGTATTGTAATGATTCTTGTAAAGGTATTGTGAGCTGACATGTGTAAAGGTATGACACGGATAAGGTCTCGAAAATTAAGAATTATACAATTACATGTAGCCAGTTTTAGCGAGTCTTATTTATTTTTGATTAGTATTCGCTTACGCCGTTTACACCGTTTACCCTGTGCGCGGTTCACATAGTGGTCCAGCACAGCAATGTGGTCCATCCTGGGAATGCGCCGGCACAATCGTGAGCGAAATTATGCACGGGCTGAATACTCGTACAATGCACAATTAAACGCGTTCTGCGGTTTATTATGTTGAGGTCTTTAACTCAATGAAAAAGAAATTAAAAAAAACCCGATTTGTTTATTCAACATGTTCAAGCGTTAAATGACAGTTTCTTTGATATAAGACAAGAACTTTGCAAATTTTGAAATTTGGCGTGCAAAAAGGGGACAGTCAATCTTTTGAACAGGCCATAGTGAGAAATTATAGGCTATGCGTATATGGAATACAATAGAAACATACTAACTATATGTACATGGCATAGCGCCGGAAGCAGGGGGGGGGGGGGGGGGGGGGGGGGGGGGGGGGGGGGGGTGGGGGGGGGGGGGGGGGGGGGGGGGGGGGGGGGGGGTGGGGGGGGGGGGGGGGGGGGGGGGGGGGGGGGGGGGGGGGGGGGGGCAGGTGGCGGCCCGCCCCCAATCCAAAAAATGGGGATGGGGTGATGGGGTTGGGGGGAAAAAGGAAGTTTGCCCACCCCCCCCCCAAACAAAAATATAAAAAAATACAAAATAAAAAGCCCCCCCTCCACCCAAAAAAATAAATAAAAAGAGTGAGAAAGACACAATGAAATCTTT